>NW_024121677.1:145724-218314 GCF_016745375.1 Pimephales promelas
GAGAGAGATGCCTGAGCGAGTCCAGGGCGAGACAGAGTGAGCTCTGCGGTCTTGGCCATTAGTTGATTTACTTGCTTTTAATACGTTGTCAAATATGTTTAAACTCAAATAAACCATCTAATACTAGTAGTTATGTCTCTTTTTATTAATGTGTCCTGTTATTGATGTAATGCGCGTCAACAACAAAACGCGCAACGGGATGTTCGAATATGTTTTTTAAGAGGGAATATGCAAACGCCATTTGAGGAATTTTGACAGCCCTAGTATGCATACGGTAACGAACTCTGGTCATAGGATTAAGGAATGCCAACGTTATTCTGTGCTTTTTGTGGAGATTTATTCAGCGCTCACCCTGGCTTGAGGTTTGGGGCGTGTGGAGTTTGTCTCCCTCGCAATCGCAGTAATATTAGAGACTAGACATGCTCATTTTATTTTATGTAGGAAAATTGAAACCATGCAGTACATAGTTCGTTTCTTTTAAAATGAAGTACAGTGTGCACTGTGCACTTTATTATGCTGGTTTGCTACTGTGTGCAATAGTGTAATTATTTAATTTATGCTTAAATATTCATTTTCAGCACTGAACTTTTTTTGTTTTACTTCATGTTTTTAATATTTTTTAAATTGTTTTATCTACTTGTTCTTGTTTCTACCTCACATGTTTTTACTATTTGTTAAATATTAATTTTTGAAGTTAGTTAAATGTTACTTTTATAAATTGAGACCTGTAAACATTTGTTAACATCATGTTATTTTTAAGATGTAAATTGAGGGAGCAAAATGTATCGGCTCCAAATATCGGCTCAAGAAAATCGGCAGCCCGTATCGGTCATCGGCTAAGGCTGATGGGAAAAAAATCGGTATCGGTATCGGCACTAAAAAATCCATATCGGTCGATCCCTACTTTCAACATTTGATATGTCATCTATGTTGTACTCTAAATATAATATTGAAATTTGAAACTTCCACATCATTGCATTCTGTTTTTATTCACAATTTGTACAGTGTCCCAACTTTTATGGAATTGGGTTTGTAGTTGAAAACGTTGGTTGCAGCCGGAGCCTGGGGGTGGGCACTCGGCGCCTGTGATTAACCCATTTCTCAGAACATGGTATCGGTCCCCGGTATCGGGGGACTTTTAACGAGTACGAGTACTTTAGAAAATGTGGTATCGAGGCCGATACCAGATACTGGTATCGGTATCGGTGCATCCCTAATTATGATATTAAAGGCTCAGTACAGTGCAGCACAAAGCGCTTATGTGCATCCCGAGCGGAGAATGATGTGCTTGAAGCCACATGGAGTTCCATATTTTCATGAATATTTCCAGACGTAGCCTTGTTTTATTTTTTTCAAATGCCAGCGGTGGCTTTATAGCCACTATAGGCTACTAGTAATGCTATTGTGTCTACGACAAATGCGTACAAACATTATGGACTTGACTTTTGTATAAGTACTAATGTTTTAAACGTAATTTTCATGTATATATGCTTTATGACGTTATTTTCGATTTGATCAAGAACGTAACCTAATGCCAACGCTGTTTGTGTTTAACATTAGTAGCCAGTCAGGTACTGTTGTTACCAGTCAGATGCTATTGTGTAAAACAAACGTGCATAAAGTTAGAAAATGTAGCAAATTATCATTCAGAAACGTTTAGTAAGAGCCGTGTGTGGTGACGCTCTGTGTACTCTCTTCATCGCGGGTTTCTCGGTCTGATTCTGCCTCAAACTGATACTGCAGTTCGACACATATTTACATCTGGACCGGAGCTCACGTTTCGCCCGTAAAGGTAATGGGCGTTAACCTTCCGGACAACGTGAGCAACAGTTTAGCCAATCACAACACACCGGCCCAAACTAACCAATCTGAGCCCACTACGTGTTTCTGAGGGAGCGGTTTCATAGAATCAGGAAGTCAACCGCTCGTTCAGGGGACAGAGGAGACTTTTAAAATAAGAAAAACCACGAATACATGTTATATTGCTCCCCATAAACACAATCATGCAAAGAAAAAAAGCAGTCAACCCCCCCTTTAAAGATCAAGTATAATAGGATTAACATTGAATCATCTTGAAGATCATTTCATCATTGACTGTAACCGAATGCGACGCGCTGTTTGAATGCTGAATGGAGAATGACTGACAGCCGCAGAGAGGGAAAAGTTTGTGTTCTTGAATTTAATGACTTAAATATTAATTTCTAGATCACATAATGGCTTCAGAACACTTATAATACAGTACACGAAAACTTTATGGTACTTTAGAAAGTTTTTGTGCCTTTTGTGGGGATTAACAATAACATAGAATAGTATATGCACAATATAGGATTTGAATCCGCCTCATCTGATCAATACCCGATCCGGCAAAGATGGCAGTATCGGAGCCGATACCGATCCTGGGTATTGGATCGGCGCATCCCTAACTACTATAATGTAAACACATGGCAGATGTATAAAATCTGAACATTTATTGAAAAAAAACATTCCTTAGTGGGGAACAAATAAGCACGGCTGTTTAGTGAGGCAGCAACATATAATAGATAGGACAGAACAAGAAAGGCTATTAATAAGCTTTTATTGCGCAAAAGTATTATGACATGATTGTGAAAGACTCCAAAACAGTGCTGAACACAGCGTTTATGCGCACCGCAAGCGCTGAATGATGCGCTTGAAGCAACACGGAGTCACAGGGCGGCGCGCCGCTCTTCGAGTCCGCCGCATTGAAAAGTTAAAAGCACCAAGGAAAGAGAAAGACATATCGATGCATAGTGTACAGTTATACAGTATCTATGCAATAGTTTATTCAGCCTTTTCTTTTAACAGTTTTAAATTTCAGTTAGGCTACTGTGCGCAATTATAGTGCGCTGACTCTACTCAAGTGCTGTGATCTAACAGACACTCAGACTCAGTAGAAAGTGATTAAGTTACAGCAATAAAAGACTAGCAAGATAGTCATTTTATGAAACCATAGACCTATCTATGTACCTATCGATTATAATAATATTACCATTTAATCATCTTGGAAAGAGTTTCATCGTGTTGACTGTCGTAACCGAACGCGACGCGCTGTTTGAACACCGGCATATGGATAATGATAACAGCCGCAATGGAGGGAAAAGCTTGCATCAACTTGAATTTAATGACTTAAATATACATTTCTATTGCACATTATACTATAGTATGGCTTCATATAGTATAAAGTATACACGATTGTGCTGAAAGGTGAGTGATTGGCATATTGATAGTGGTTTGCTGATGCCCGCAAATTAGTTCAAACAACTCACGGAATCAAGAGTGCACATGAGGGACAGAAGATAATGTGCTCCAAACAGCCGTGTTGTGCGCAGAGTAGAGTGGCGGCGAGTAGAGTGGCGGCGAGTAGAGTGGCGGGTAGAGTGGAGAGAGACCTTGCATGTGTGCCTCATGAAGCGCATACAAGAAGCGCATGTAGGTGGCGGTGGCACTAAGGTGGTGGTGCCACTGGCTTTTATTTATTTATATATA
This sequence comes from Pimephales promelas, assembly GCF_016745375.1. The sequence goes on from NW_024121677.1 coordinate 149,229, forward strand.
TATACACTCACCGGCCACTTTATTAGGTACCCCATGCTAGTAACGGGTTGGACCCCCTTTTGCCTTCAGAACTGCCTCAATTCTTCGTGGCATAGATTCAACAAGGTGCTGGAAGCATTCCTCAGGGAGTTTGGTCCATATTGACATGATGGCATCACACAGTTGCCGCAGATTTGTCGGCTGCACATCCATGATGCGAATCTCCCGTTCCACCACATCCCAAAGATGCTCTATTGGGTTGAGATCTGGTGACTGTGGAGGCCATTTGAGTACAGCGAACTCATTGTCATGTTCAAGAAACCAGTCTGAGATGATTCCAGCTTTATGACATGGCGCATTATCCTGCTGAAAGTAGCCATCAGAAGTTGGGTACATTGTGGTCATAAAGGGATGGACATGGTCAGCAACAATACTCAGGTAGGCTGTGGCGTTGCAACGATGCTCAATTGGTACCAAGGGGCCCAAAGAGTGCCAAGAAAATATTCCCCACACCATGACACCACCACCACCAGCCTGAACCGTTGATACAAGGCAGGATGGATCCATGCTTTCATGTTGTAGACACCAAATTCTGACCCTACCATCCGAATGTCGCAGCAGAAATCGAGACTCATCAGACCAGGCAACGTTTTTCCAATCTTCTATTGTCCAATTTCGATGAGCTTGTGCAAATTGTAGCCTCAGTTTCCTGTTCTTAGCTGAAAGGAGTGGCACCCGGTGTGGTCTTCTGCTGCTGTAGCCCATCTGCCTCAAAGTTCGACGTACTGTGCGTTCAGAGATGCTCTTCTGCCCACCTTGGTTGTAACGGGTGGTTATTTGAGTCACTGTTGCCCTTCTATCAGCTCGAACCAGTCTGGCCATTCTCCTCTGACCTCTGGCATCAACAAGGGATTTCCGCCCACAGAACTGCCGCTCACTGGATGTTTTCGACTATTCTCTGTAAACCCTAGAGATGGTTGTGCGTGAAAATCCCAGTAGATTAGCAGTTTCTGAAATACTCAGACCAGCCCTTCTGGCACCAACAATCATGCCACGTTCAAAGTCACTCAAATCACCTTTCTTCCCCATACTGATGCTCGGTTTGAACTGCAGGAGATTGTCTTGACCATGTCTACATGCCTAAATGCACTGAGTTGCCGCCATGTGATTGGCTGCTTAGAAATTAAGTGTTAACGAGCAGTTGGACAGGTGTACCTAATAAAGTGGCCGGTGAGTGTGTGTGTGTATATATATAATATATATATATATATATATATATATATATAGCTGCGAGCAGCGATGAAGGGCCAAAGCCGGCGGTACCGCCACCCTGGTGCCTTTAGGTAACTAAAGGAACCGGGGTTGCGGTGCCACCGGCTTTTGCCCACCATCGCTGCTTGCAGATATATTTAGGGCCCAAGCCCTGAAAGGGCGAAGGCCCTATTGTTTTCCTTAGGATTATTTCTTCTTCTTCTTCTTCTTCTTACGTATTGTTATTATTCTGCTACCTTTTGGGCACTTTTGGGGCCCTTAACATGCTCAAACTCTTGAAACTTTGCACACGGGTCAGGGCTGAAGATGGTACCCGGTGTGGCAGGGGGGCTTGACAGCGCCCCCTGGAACGGGGTCCGAAAACTTGGTCCATAAATCAAACACGCTTGCATGTAATAATATGAAACTCGTTACACATGTAGATCTCATCGTTTCATATATACTTCATACTCTTACTTTGTACCCCAGCCCAACAGGAAGTCGGCTATTTAGGGTTGTTCGTAAAATGCACGCAATGGAATTTGAAATACTCCTCCTAGAGCTCTGATCCAAATTCGACGAAACTCGTTCAGCGTGAAGTCAAGACATTGAGGATTAAAGTTTGTGAGGGGATTTTTGATATCTCGAACCGTGGCGAGGAAACTAAATTATGGTGAGAAACGTGAAACAGGAAGTGTGTCATAACTTCAGCATACATTAACTGATCTTGATGAAACTTCAGCAGTGTGTTTGCTGTAAGAGGCCGAACACATAGATGTGACTATTGTGAGTCAAAAGTTATTGCGCCACCAACTGGCAGCAGGAAGTGTCACTTTCAAAATGCTTTGAAATTACCCTCTTATTTTAAGCCGATTTGCTTCAAACTTCATCTGTATAATGTAAATACATGGCAGATGTAGACCTGTGAATGGATTCTTGATATCTTTGAAACTGTTGCTGTGGCAACGCATCAAATTTTACCATTCTTTTAGGATGCGTTTGAGACTCTTGCTCATGCTTGAAATTGCATGAAACTCGACATGCACATCACATTTATTAGCCAGTAGACATGTGCAAAGTTTCAGAAATGGGCGTAGTGAGGGCTCAGTAGCGCCACCTTTTGACAAAAGTGGGGTTGTTAGTTTTATCTACAGTTACAAAAATCTATATTGTAGTATATTGGTATGTATATTGTACTCCTCGAGCCGGACAACTTTCCGGACAACTTTCCTATTCGTCCTTCGAAGGACACACCATGTAGCCTTGAGATTTCCTAATTGCGCAACCAGGTGTTCCGCTCCTGACGCCAAGCAACAGTGCGAGAGTACAGCTGCCACCCTGATCATTTATTTAGCCTAATAAAATTGAGTAAATGCAGCTATGGAGACAGAATTGGCTATATTGTCACTTTTTTAATATATGTGTGTATGTATGTATGTATATATATATATATATATATATATATATATATATATATATATTACTGAAAGACATGGGAGGAGGGCCCTGCTCTCGTGTCCTCCAGTAATATATATATATATATATATATATATATATATATATATACTGTTATAGCCAGAATTGTATATTGGGGCAATATATATATATTATAGCCAGAATTGTATAATAAATTACAAAGTACATAAGCAGAGAGTCTTATTTCTTTCGTTTTGAATTGTTCTGTTTAAAAGTAGACATGTGAGGTGAGTAGGCCTACCTTTTATGCTGAGTTTCGTTATAGCTATAGGTAGCCTAGCCTATTTACCTCTTATTTATTAAAAGCTTTCTGTTTGATGCCTGTGTGAAAGTCGTTAAGTAGGCCTATCTTTTAGTGCCGCTTTCGGAGCGCTGAAGTCCATTGTTTTTTTCTCATAAATGCAATAAAATAAAATAAATATTTTGTTTACTGTGGAGACTGAGAGCCAACCCTTCTTCATCTGGTGGATACCGTAGGCTAGTATTAGGTATTACTGTGGTTTGCACAATGTAGCCTAATTCACAGGCTACCTTGATGTGATTTCATAGGCTAGTGCTTTTTATTGCGTACAGAAATGGACCATGGTGAATAGGTATATCAGCTTGTCAACCATATTTAAATATTTAAAACCAGTTGAATATAAAAAGTACAGTGCAAGGTAACAATACTCCTCTCGTCATCGGCAGCTGTCGGTCACAGTTGCGACAAGAACAATTCTCCGTGGACCGGTCCGAGCGCTTCAGACGCGCACTTTCATATGGGGGGACGCAGCTGTAGTTAACAACAATTTAATATTGTTACAATAGACCAACATTTTGTTAGCCTACTTTAATTTTCAAAATAACCAGTGGGGGAATGAACTTCATAGGCTATTCACGTAAATGTGAAGTAACCTACTTTTCCCCCCTCGCAGGACGGCAACACTATGCATTGGTTTACATTAAAATACACTAAAGCAGGCAATCCTATAGTTTAAATGTATCAACCTTGCAAACAATCAGATGCCAATACAAAAATACACGTCCAGAGCCATGAATTTTATTTCATTTAACACATTTAAAGTTGCGTTAAATAATAAATTAAAAACAGAAATGTATCTTCGTTTTCACGTTTCCACAAGACAAATAAAGCCACACAATGGTGACGAATGAGTTAATGAAAAAGAAGAAGAAAAAACTTTTGGCTGTTAACACTGTTCTCTGGCTATTTGATTAATGAAAACAATACTTTTACGTTTAAATGTGAATTTGCCCTCCACCACCGAACTCTCAGCCGCCCTTTAAAAAAAAATGCTGTCGTCACCAGCACAATGATTTATGGGGTAGGATAGGCCGCGTAGGATCGGGTAGGATGCATTTATGTATCCTCTCTTTCTTGGCGAAATGAAGGGTGCACTTGGCCGTCGCTTTTGAATCAGGGTAGCCTTCGTCGCGCCGTGATGACGCAACCAGCCTTCGAATACGGCCTTCGGAGGATGCATAACTGAATTGGGACAGCCTTCATCGCGCTGCGGTGACTCAATCGGCCTTCAAACGCGCCCTTCAGAGGGTGCAGCCTTTGAATTGGGACAGTCTTCATAGCGCGGATGTGACGCAGTCGGCCTTCAAATACGGCCAAGCGTCCTTCAAATACAGCCTTCGGAGGATGCATATCCTTCACATTGGGACACAGCTTGTGTGTCTCTGTGTCTTTGCCTGTCTGTGTGTGTGTAGGGGGAGGGGGCTTAACCATTTCACTGCTGTGTGTCTGGCCTGCATAAAAGAGAATGCATTTCTTAAACCTGGTATTTTTTTTTAAATAAGTTTTTATTTTTATTTTTTATAAGTAAAGGCATATAGCCAGTTTAATTGTAGTGCATTGACAATAGTTTTATATATTTAGTTTATTAATTAAATTAACTTGGTCCGTAAACTTGATCTGAAAATTTGGTCCATAAATCAAACACACTTGCATGTAATAATATGAAACTCGGTACACATATAGATCTCATCGGTTCATATATACTTCACACTCTTACTTTTTACCCCAGCCCAACAGGAAGTCGGCTATTTAGGGTTGTTTGTAAAAAAACATGCAATGAAATAATTTAATGTACTTCTCTAGAGAATTCAAAGAAATGCCACAAAACTCGATCAGCGTGAAGTCAAGACATTGAGGATGAAAGTTTGCAAGGGGATTTTTGATATCTCGAACGGTTTGACCGTGGAGAAGGGGGATTGAACCGAGCGTGTGTGTGTTAAAGTTCCCTCTGAGCGCTTGCACTTCTGAAGCCACTGCCGTGCAGAAAAAAATGCCACGCAGAGGACCAACATGAAATGTGTGGAAATCCATTTGATTGTAGTTTAAGTGAGAAATAGTTTCAGTGCTCTGGTTAACTGCTGTAGAGTGAAAACTGGTGAATGTAGTTTACAGCTTTTATAGAAAGAGAATGATGTGAGAACGTGTGATTGGCAGTGAGTCCTGTGTGCCGACAAAATAGCTCAATACGAGAGGCAACGAGAAACAAAAAGACGTGAAATAAAATCACAACATAATGTTTAAAGAAGAGTGGTTTGATTAAAGTGGTGGAAATAATGGTTGATGAACACAGAACAGTAAAAATTACACACCCACCCACGTGAAGTCAAAATACATCATTAGTTTAATATGTTTTTGTGTGTGGTGGAGTTTTAGGTATGGTTATATTACTATTAAAGAGTTCGCAATTCACTTTTCTTGAAAATATTTAGCTATTATAGCAGTTCTCCTCTGGCTTACAATATAAATGTAAGCCAGAGGAGAACTGGCCCCGACTGAGCCTGGGTTCTCCCAAGGTTTTTTCTCCATCCAATCTGATGGAGTTTTGGTTCCTTGCCACTGTCGCCTTGCTTTTGGCTTGCTCAGTTGGGGTTATTTAGTGTTTAGCAATATTATTGATCTGTGTTGTACTACTTTCATGTTATCACTGTGAAGCTGCTTTGATACAATCTGTATTGTGAAAAGCGCTATATAAATAAATGTGACTTGACTTGACTATTAGATCTACTTAAATGCTTCAGTTTGTTTTCATATTATAATAATATAATATGTGCACAAATTGAAGTATTTTAACTGATATAGAATTTGATGCGTAGTTCCTATAACTCTTTCAGTACCTAGTCTAGAGCGAGGACTTTTTTAGTTCCTTTTACCTAGGTCTACGTTGATTGGTTCAACTTATAAGTCACGCCCACTGTCAACACGGAATTTGTAGCGCGCTGTCTGCCATACGCTGTGTGTTTTAGCGAAACATTACAACGAGGATGGACGGAATGCTGAACTCTGAAAAGTGGACTGATGCTGAAGTGCAGGCTCTGCTGGCCATGTACACCACCGAAGAGTTGCAAAGACGCTATAAAGACCGTCGCCGTGCTTACGTCACTCCCGTACCCCTCCTACCAGTTCCTATGGCCACTTGGCCAGTGCGAACGTAAGCAGCAAAACCGAGTTTGGGGGAGAGTAGTTCTTAGAACTGTTTAGAAGTGGACAGTTCCTATAACTAAGTTCCTGTAACTACTTGGTCGGAAAGCGGCTATTGGCTAAGGCCTGCCCATACTTTGACTACATACTTGGTCCTCAAATCATTACGTATTTTGCAATACATGTAATGTAACTTTATAAGGTTGCACTCCTTCTATAAGTTATAAATAGTTACTAAGATAATACAACGGTAACTAACGTAACTTTATAAGGTTGCACTCCTTCTATAAGTTATAAATAGTTACTAAAAATGTTGTCACGGTACCAAAATTGTAGTATTCGGTACCAATACCAGTAAAAATTCACGGTTCTCGGTACCAATTTCGGTACCAAAGCTTAGTTTAAATGTACATATATTTCAGTGTTTATCACGGTTAACTGTACATTTGTATTATAAACACTTTAGAAAAAGATTAGATAAAATTACCTAAAAATAAACAATAGTATACACTAACACATTTTTAAAGTTGTTTGTAAGGTTTTAATCCGTTAACATTTATTTAATGCACAATGAATGAAGTGAACAAACATGAACAATCAAGTGTTTGTATTAAATAACATTTACAAACATTAATTAATGTTGTAAAAATATATTGTTTACTCAATGTGTTGATGTGAACTAAGTAATGTTGATGAATGGTAGCTATCTTATTGTAGCGTTACCAAACTATACAGGAGATAAAACATGTTTTATTTGACTTGACTGTACTTTTATTTAATCTAAAACTGCATTCATATTTAATTTTAAAAAGGCTTTTTAAACATGCTGAGTTATAAAGGCAAGAATACGCCTAGAACTGGCACTGACATTAAATGACATAAATAGGGATGCATCGATACTACCAGTACTCTGGTGTTGGTTGGATACTACTGTGCTCATGTACTCGTAAAACTACCCCGAAAGCACTTTAGAGGCCGTTCACATTCATTTTTTATTATATTTTTGCGCGTGCTTATTCTTTTCAAAGCGCTTGCTCTCACGCGGCGTCTGTCGTTGCTATGCAACGAATTTTTATTATGAGCGCGCTTGCCTCGCGCCTATATTTGAAATTGCGAATTTGCATGTAATCGGCCTCTTATGGCAACGTGACATTAGCCTAATCCAAAATATTTTCCTCCTTTCGTGTCAAGTGAATTCAGAGAGAGAGCCATATCAGCGTTATGAAGAGGACGCGACTGTGCACCTTTCAGACAGCGCGTCTAGAACTCAGTAGCGGTTCTAGGCACGGGCGAACCGGGCAGTCGCCCGGGGCGGCATTCCTTCATGTCACATGGGGGGCGGCACGAGCAGTTAAAAAAATCCTCTGTGCCGTGAAGTTTTTCTATGTTTTATCATTTCGATTCATTTATTGGCAATGGCGCCCTGCTTGCTGAGAAGGTGCCGTGCGCAGAAGCGATGTCAAGGCAAGGGGATTTCCTGATTAGTTCACGTATCGCGTCTTTTGCGCGCTCGAGGTCGTTATTTCAAATCCTCTATGTTTCAAATAGGCGCACGGGAAGCGCGGCGCGCGCTCATTATGCGCTCACGGGAAGCGCGCTCATAAACTTTTCAGTATGGGAGTGCACGTGCACCCAAACACTTGGGTGTTTTTTCTCTTTTCCGTAAATAAATCTTTTAGCAAAGCTACAGCAAGCGTTTTTCTGTGGTGGAAATACATTAGCTACACAAACTTCTTTGTCGTTGTGGAGAGAGCGCAGTGTAATAAGTGCATGGTTCTAGCAACGACAGCCATGGGAAAATCGAAGGGTGTCTCGCCCTGGGAGTAATTCAAAGTAGAACCGCCACTGCTAGAACTGGATGAACCTGGTATTCGGTACCTAGAAAAGCTGGTACCGTAACTTTTTTTTTTTTTTTTTTTTTTAGTACCGACTTGGTACCGAAGTACCGAGTTTTTTGAAAACACTAGTTACTAAGATAATATAACGGTAACTAACGTAACCGTATGCAAAATTATTCTAGCGATATGTAGGGCTAATGCTAGATAAGGTTTGCTAGTACATTTGTAACGAGGTTTAGTTGTTAATGGGAGGGAGGCGGGGATGGTCGAACAAGGGTATGGTTGAACAAGTTTAGTAATAAAAAAACAAATACAAAATGAAAGTATAAGCCAGCAGCCCCTCACGGATGACTGCTGGCACACAAAACAGAACATAAAATCACAATGTAAAATCTGGGCTGTACCTCTCTCGATCTTTACTGTCATCACTACTCCTTTATGTGCTCTCACGTCCCTCGGCCTCGTCCTGCTCGCCACAACATTATTTCAGCAACATGACAAGCCAGTGAATTAGCAGTTTTCAATTGTTCCTTTGCACAATGCGTGACATTTTATCTACATGTTACGCAGCTATAGTTTTTTACCGAGTCAAAGGGCTCTGTTTAATTTTTTCTTCTTCGCTTGTTTTGTCATCAGTCTTTTTCTTTTTACCTGTCTTTGATTTGTTTAGGTTTAGGTTTTTTCTCCACCATTAGCACAGCTGCGGCACACAAGCAATCTTGAGTTTGAACGGTATGCGCTGTGCAAGATAATGGGTGCTTCTCATTTCTTATTTGTGCATCCTCGTTTCCTTTCCTTGCTTCCTTTCCTTGCGTCTCAGCTCCACCCCCTGTAGGACGCGAGGGAAGGAAGCGAGGAAAGGAAAGGAGGACAGAGGAATCGAATAAAAGCTTTTTTATATACATTGGAATACTTGATCACTCGAGTGTCACTCCACAGTGTCATCAGCAGCGCTAAAAGGATCGGCCCTTATGTTGTTGAAGTTTGGTTATTTAATAAATTCATAATAATTAATAATAAAGATAGGCTATACTGTTGAAAAATCTGAGATGTGTGGTTTATATAAACTGCAAAGGTAAAGTATAAATTTAAATTATTGTGACCGATGTGAACGGGGAGGAGAATTGACACGTGCGTCACGTTTAGTAAATATAACAGTTCCGCGTAGGATGCACCTGTGTATCCTCGCTTATGACTCCTCAGGAAGCCTCCTCACTCCTCGATCCTCGACTCCTCACGGTGCAATTAGAGAATTGAGATGTCCTTCAAGATGGCTGAGCTCAATCGGTTTCCGGGTCATAGGAGGGAGGAGCGAGGAGACGAAGAGGGATATTGAGAAGCACCCAGGGGTGTGATTAGCGCGTACACGAGCGTGATTGACACTAAGACATTCCTCCTGGCTCTGATTGGTTGTTTCTGACAGGGAGCGCTGTATTTCTGCAACTGGACCACTCGACCACTGGGTGGAGCCAGAGGAGCTTGTTTTTTTTGTGGTTTTTTTTTCACAGGTTATGTCTCATATTCTACTGTCAGAACATAATGGCAGTTTTAACAAATATGTAAAAAATAATTTCTCGTCTAAACTAGAGACTGCGATGCTGAAATGTGTGAGGACTGATGAATAAGATCAGATCGAACATTTATTTGAATTAAATATTTTAATCACTATTATATAATTTTTCATTGTCAATTATTTTACTGTATGTAATTTTTATGCCCAAATTCCTTAATTAATATTCAAAGTAGACTGCCATCTCCTCTACGCTGTGTGCGTTATGGTTTAAGATAAATTCAATATTTAACATCGTTACATTTATTTAGGGCATGTACTGCGCATTCAACTTACTATCTACTTCAACTATTTTAAAAGAATGGTACAAGTACCAGCACACACAAGCAACCCTTTTTTTATTACCGTAAAACTTATAAAAAAAACAAATAATAGCCGAGTCCCAAATAGACGCCTGTCTTTTTTTACATGCCTGGTGTGGCTGCAGGTTTGGGTAGATAAAAGCCAGTCTCAAATAGAGGGCGGGTCTGTTTTTTTTTTAGTTTCCGTTTGTATTAAATCTTCTAAAACCTGTCAGATCGTCTGCCTTTTGGGCGGCCCCCAAAGCATTTTTTTTTCCCATCGAAGCCTTTTTTGATCGGTGAGTGATGTAGAATAGCTGCTGAGCTTTATAGGGCGCACCGATCAGAGAGAGAGCGCGCCAGGCGCGCACACACACTCTCACGTCGTCAAACAACATGCGCGTTGTCTTGCTCTCTCTCCCTCGCGCATATTAATCAAAATCGATTGACAATTGTATGTGGTCAGAAGACCGCAGTTTGACGAGGAGCTTTTGGAGATTTTTAACCCCCTGGGGACCAATAACGCGTCCCCGCGTTTTGATCGTTTTTTTCACATACCTTCACCATAGACTTAAAATACTCCGTCATTAATGGTCATATAAATAAAATCAATACATGATTATAAACTATAGAGGGTCTTCTTTTTTTGTGTACACTCTTAATAACAAAACCTTGTGTTTTTGTAAAATAGATAAATTTAAACAGGGTGTGCTTTCAGCTCACTCTTTCTCTGAAAAAATCTGAAAAAAGAAGCTGTAACTCATTAAATACTTGTCACAGAGACATGAAAGTTCTCTCTTTATGAAGCTGAAATTCTCTTCTTTTAAATAAAGTCATTTATATAAAAAGCAACTATTCTCAGTTGATGTAATCTGTATGAAAAGAGAGAGATGTCAGTATTTTAGTTTATTACGGATCTAACCTCGTCCTAACCTTTCGTCTTGCTGCGTAGTGTGGAGATCCTGGAAAAAAAGTTACCTCAGTAACAGTTTCATTTTGAGGAGCACGGATTCAGCTGATGCAGTAAATCATTTATTATAAGTGCTTTGTTCTTATCGCGTTAGTGTCTGTAAACTGCACAAAGACTGTTTAAATATCAAATGCGCGTCTGATAAGAAGGAATAGACGAATTCACAGACGCACGCGCTGTTCGTTAATTCACTTTCGCTTACATTGGAACAAGAATCTCATGTGACATTCTTACATTAGTAGGATAAGATTAATTATCTGTATAACCAAAAAGAGTGTTTAAATATGATTCGGGTGTGTGAACGGACGTATGAATGAACGTTCATTTAGTTAGACTGTTAGAGTTAGAATTTCTGCTCATAATATTTTCTTTTCAAGATGTTTTAAACTCTAATTTTGAACCAATTCTACATGGCACCTATTTGACCAGGATTTGTTTCCAGGTATGACTAAAAATGGGTTTTGACTTTCATTTATACTTTGATTTTATACATACATGTGTATACAGTATATATGTATATGAAGAGTTCAGATGCAAAATCCTCCAAGTGCCATTTGAAATTTTCTTCTGGAATGATCATTTTTAGAATGATCATTTTTATCAAGCTTGTATATATAAGTTCAATAATTTCAGTTAAATTGCAACGAAGAACACCTATTAATTGTCGTTTAAGTGAATTACTGAACTTAAATATACAAGCTTGATTAAAATGATCATTCTAGAAGAATTTAAAATAGCATTTAGAGGCTTTTGCATCTGAACTTCTCATATATATATATATATATATATATATATATATATATATATATATATATATATGTGTGTGTGTGTGTGTGTGTGTGTGTGTGTGTATATATATATATATATATATGTGTGTGTGTGTGTGTGTGTGTTTGTATGTGTGTGTGTTGTCCTTTCAATTTTTTCTTGTCTGACTCACCTGAATGAAAGGCTCATTATCATGCGTCTTTGTCTTTGCGTTTCTACCTAATTATTCATGATGGGGCTGGCCTGTTCACGCCCATTCGCATATTGCCTTGGCAAACAAAATAATGTTTTTCACAATATAACCCAATTCACAGTTTTATGTGAACGATTAGGAGGATGATTTTCAGATCATTGTGAAGAAAAAAACCCTAGGCAACAACATCCATAAGTCAAAAGTCTTGTGGATGCATATTTAGTATGTGTTTTGTGGCCTTATTGTAAAACTTAAAAATGAAAGTTTCTGAAATAACCACGCATAAACAATATTCTCTAAAAAATACAAACATGTACAAATATGTTGCCCATACATCATGTTTGCCCTGTTTCTGCTAAATATAGTGTAATTTCACCTGTGCCATTAAAGGGATAGTTCACTTTGAAATTAATTTTTTATATGTTTTAGCTTACCTCAAGGGCATCCAAGATATAGGTGTCTTTGTTTCCACAGTATTTTCAATTTCGATATTTTTCAGTCAAACCGTTGTTGTCTATCAGTCATTCACTGGAGGTTAAGGGGGTCCACCAAAAAGCATGCACAGAGAAGTCAAAATGAAACATGATTTAATGACTCTACACATTGATGGCCTAAGACACGAAACGAGCGGTTTGTGGGAGAAAACGAACAGTATTTATATCGTTTTTACCTCTTGTAATCATAGCCAAGACAAAATGATCTGACGGCACGGGCGCTTCAGTCTGCGCATGCGCCGGAAGTGATTGCTTGCGTGCCTACGTCACTCTTTGTTTATACAGAGATTTCAGAAGTTTTACCTTTCACTAAACATATTTGGATATATGGGAAACCGCAATGGAAGACGATTTCGGTATATCTAAATATGTTTAGTAAAAGGTAAAACTTCCGAAATCTCCGTGTAAATATTGAGTGACGTCACACGCAAGCGATCACTTCCGGCGTAACATTGAACTGATTCAGTTCGGTTCAGTTGGACATTGCACAATTGATTCAGATCACTTGGACGTCACTGTGAATACACGAGGTAAAAACGATATAAATACTGTTCGTTTTCTCACAAAAAAACGCTCGTTTTGTATCTTGGGCCATCAATGCGTACTTACATTTACGAGTCATTAAATCATGTTTAATTTTGACTTCTCTGTGCATGCTTTTTGGTGGACCCCCTTATGCTACGTTCACACCGGACGCGAATCGCGCGTCAAATTCGCGCCTGACGCTTCTAGTTTGACGCTTGACCACTTTGTGTTAATTCGCGTGTCAAGAGCGAAACTGGCGCGCGTAAAAACAAAAGTTTGAAGCGAAATTTACGCGCGTCAGAATCGAAATCCGTTGGCGGCCATTGTTTTTATGTCGACCGAGCATTCATCAAGAGAGTTACCGCTCTGTATTAACTCTGGAGAGCAGAACAGCGGCGAGGGGATCATCGTCGCCGTATATTTGTGTCCACCGGACCCTTCAGAGCCGAACCGTTTGGCGAGTTTCTCCATTTGCTCGCTCCAGGAGCTGCGCTGGATGACGGCCACTGTCAGCGGTACTTCCGCCTGTCCCGCGCCCAGTTTGATGACATGTTGTCCCGCATCGGAGCGAGGATCACCCTCGCCCTCATCCATCTAATCTAGCTGTCATTTATTTTTTGTTTTGATGATAAATAGAGCCAGCCTTCAAAAGTTATTAACCTGTCCTGTGTTTTTTTTTTTTTTTTTTTTTTTTTTTCTCTCTCTCACGTCCAGACACGAATTTATGCACATATGTTGATTGTCTTTACAACATAATACTATTTCATATAATCTAGCTATGGAATGAATAACATTCAATACAAAATGAACATGTCTCGTATATAGAAATAATGTTTTAAGTGATAAAACATTTGCTTTGTTGTGCATAATCCCACCATGCATTTAGTCATATTAACAAAATAATTTATTGAAGCATCCAGACACTTCACCACGTGAGCAAGCAGCTAGGCTTCTGATTGGTTAACGCGGCGCGAATTCACGCCAAAGTTCAGATTTTTCAACTCGGGCGGCAGACGCGAATTCGCGTCAAATGCGTGAATGCACAAATGGCACTAACTGAATCATTCGTGCGTAACGCGCCAGACGCTCAATTCGTGCCATTCGCGGAAGTTTCCGAACTCCGCAGGAGTTTTTCACGCGCGTAAAGCGTCTTTGCATTGACTTAACATTGAAATCATTCGCGCCTGACGCGCTATTCGCGTCCGGTGTGAACGTAGCATTAGCCTCCAGTGTATGAATGATAGACAACAACGGTTTGACTGAAAAATGTCAAAATTGAAAATACTGTGGAAACAAAGACACCTACATCTTGGATGGCCTTGAGGTAAGCTAAAACATATCAAAAATTAATTTCAAAGTGAACTATCCCTTTAATATGTTTATAAGCAGCTGAAAAAAACACAGATGTCAGGGCATGTCAGAACCTCTCAAGGACCCCAAATACACCTTGGTCCCCAGGGGGTTAAAGATTAGAGACTCTAGGCCTACATTCAATGAACAACATCTTAACACTAAATTATAAGGGCCTGTCTCATATAGACGCTTGTCTCAAATACAAGCCAGTGCAGTTTGACGATTTGGGAAAATAAAAGCCCGGGCTACTATTTGAAGTTTTACGGTAGTCAAAAGTCCTTTACCCCTTGAATAAATGTGAATTGATCATTATTTTGAGTTTTTAACTATTATATATATTTATTTATTTGCTTTTTAATTGGACCACTTGACTTTTGTTGGTCACACCCGACTTTGATTTGGAGGGAAAAGTTTTTTCAGATATTAATAAAGAGTGTATATGTCAAGCAATTTAACAAGCTTTTCTTTTTAAGAATGGCCTTTTTATTCATAATGTCTGGACAGTTGTACCAACCTTACATTGACAATAATTTGTCATTAGCAGCAATTTATCAGCTGTTTCTTGCCTGTGTAGGATGTCAGGTATGATGTCTGGGGCTTACAGTCCAATGGGTGGTGCCACCTCGCCAGGAGCAGCAGCAGCAGCACCTGCAACAGCAACCACAGCAACAACTGGAGGTGGTGGTGGTGGTGGTGACCTCTCCAGCCTCATACAGGCGTAAGTTTGTTGGCGCTGCCGTTCACTCAGAGTAGTTGTCAATGTATAGGTATGAGACAGCTTCACAAACAGTCTTTTCAATCATACGATATAATTGTTTCTGTGTTAAAATAAATCAAATGATCACAGAAATGCTGGGGTTAATACTGGGAAAAGTTTAAAGTTCACATATAAACACTGATGTTTGAAAGAAACTTGAGGCTTCAAATAAAGATTGTTTCATTACATCTTTACACCAGTAGGTGATGACAAGTGACTGTTAAAAATGTGTTTGTCATTGAATCATTCATTCAAGGAGATTTGTTCAAAAACACTGATTCATCCAGTACTGGAATAAGTGAAGTCTTTATAAATTTATATTTCAAAATTATTTCAAAAACTTTAAAAGTTATTGAACAGTTCATTAAAATGGATTATTTAAGATTATTTAAGATTTTTTAAGAAATTATTTAAGATTTATTATATAATATAAACAAAATTAAATATAACAAATTAATATATTTTTTTTAAATGGACTTGCATTTTGTCAACCTCTAGTAAATTACATGTTATTGTGTTTCATTGCCTATTCAGAATTGAGCACCTTTTAAAATAAAAAGATTAAAAAAATAATAAAATTGTAATCCTCAATTTATCCAGAATCGTGCAGCTCCATTTAATAGTTTACCGTCATACTTCCTAACTAACTAAAAGTTCACTGTTATATACAGTGGTGCTGACATAGTGATTTTCTGTCACATTGTAGTGGTCAGCAATTTGCACAGCAAATGCAGCAGCAGAACCCTGAGCTTATCGAGCAGCTGAGGAGTCAAATGCGCAGTCGACCTCCCAGTAGTGCTGGAAATGATGAACCCTGACACACTCCATGGTACCACACGTCACAAAATTCAAACAGCTTATTATACACAGTATCTGTATATCAGTATCTGTTCAGAACTTAACATCACTTCTCCTTTTTATTTTGTGCAGAATTCAACTCTTGACTTGGTGGACCTGTGGAAGATGGGCTACTTTTATTTTAAGATATACCTTGTTCCTACACCTCCAGGGACAAGACCAAGTTTATTCATCTATAAATACTGCATGTGTTCCCACTGCCCCACATTGCCCTACCTGTTGGAAGCGGTCATCAGTGCACAATGTGATCATCGTATTTGGGCACTGGACTCAAAGAAATGTCTGATCAAATGAAATATCACACTGGGTTAATACTATAATCCCAAATAATGATCCTTTGTGTGATTGTAATGAATTGCTGCTACATGGACATTATGCAGTTTTGCTGTGTAACACTTCAGTGATTCATCTGTCCTATGACAAGTCTGTCTGAACTGAAAGGGGTTGGCAAGGAATGTGCAATTTCAACATGGACAATTAAATGCCAGATTTAAAATAAGACTTGTTTTTGCAGCTGAGAAGCTTTGTTTCATAACTGCTTGTCATTTTTGCAACCAATGAGACTTGTCAAAATTACCATTGCTCAAAATAAACATGCCTAATTTGTTCTGGTCTGGTTTGAATTAAAAAAAATATATTTTTGTCCATTTTGAAGAAGTTGGATTGTGTGTAATGGCGTATTTAGCGAGCTGCGCATATAGACAGCTGTTTGTAACTTTTGTAAAAACGTTTATGATGTTCAAGCAGTCTTTTGCACCTTAGCGGTAGCAAAATTTCGTAGTTAAAAAGGGGGCGTTTCGCCTTGCAACGCGTACGAGCTAGGCACTACTATGTAGTTCAAAAGGTTTTGAGACGCAGCCTCTGAACAGGCGTCTTAGCGTTCAGCAGCAGGAAGTATCGGAACAAAAACTGGTAAAACGTTTCGTTTGATTCATACGTGAAGTATTGTTTGCTTGCTTTTCACTGTTCGATGAAGGCGTAATACAGAATAAATGTGCGTGCAGTGTTTAACTTGCACTAAGCATTAGAAATTAAACTGCTTTAAACGGCCCCAGTTTATTGATATAAATTCGTAAAACAAAAGGCTGTCACATTTTAATGTAACGTGGTACTTTGTCGTTAACATGTAAATGCATGCATTACACAAAGGGCTTGTTTTTCTACTTCGATAGCTAGTAGCTCATCCGAGTTAGCATGCTAATGTGTGCTACACTGACATCGTCAGTCACCTTACAATGGCAATGATTGTCAGGTGTAAATTAATCAACTATAACGTTTGATAACTGTTGTCGTATTAATAGTGTTTTGAAATACGTTAGCTTAAATCCCATTTATTAAGAGATTTGTGAAACTATGGACTTGACGTTTGTAAAATTTCTTTTAGGGATGCTGTCCATAACCTGACCTCAGGGTGCTTAGAAAGAAGAGTGGATTTGGGTTCTTCGGTGTTTATCTTAGGTACACTTGCTGTAGTGGGATCGCAGTCCACCTCCATAGCATGGAGTTAGCTGTAGCTAAAATCCTCTGCCTGCTTGGGGTGTTCGCCCTCATGTTGGGGGGCATCCTTATTCCTGTGAGGGTGATGCAGATGGACTATGATAAAGTCACGAGGTACAGAAGAGCAGTTGCTTTAAGCAACTCTTTTGGAGGAGGTGTTTTTCTGGCCACCTGCTTCAATGCCCTTCTACCAGCAGTCAGAGAAAAGGTATGTTTTCGAGCGTGATTTTAGTTTTCTTCCAATTGAATACAAAGGAAGCAATTTCAAGAATGCACTGGTCACTCGTTTTCATGTTTGAAAGGATGCAAAAGTGCCATAAAAACAGTTTATATGACAATAATGTAATTTTTGTCATATAATAACCCCCTCCCCCCCATTCCGTCCCCATTAATTGTAAATGAGTAGATAAGTTTTAACAATTTTCTTTTCATTTTCCTTTCAGAAAAAATGTAAAAAAAAATAAATAAATAAATTTTAAAAAAGCAGACGCACACTCAAAAACTGTGCAAAATCAATTTATAAGCAAGCTTTCAGTCTTGCGACCTTCTGCCTTAAATTGATTTTGCACAGTTGAGTGTGCGTCTGCTTTATTTTTTTTTTATTTTTTTTTTTTACAATTTTTCATGATTAGTCTATGCAGCAGCACCTCCCTTTAAGACTTATTTTGACGGATGAGCGGTGGTTCTTTTCAATTTTCCTCTCAGAAGAAATTAAATAATAGGTTTGAAATAACATGAGCATGAGTAAATGATGACAGAATTGTATGTTTTGGGGTAAACTATCTCTTCAAGACCCTGATGGATTGTATTTATCTGTTATGTTACCAAAGTTAATTATAAAAACAGAATTATCATCACTGGGGATATAAGGAATCAAATTACTGTTTGTGAATGATACTATTGCTTTTTTTTTCTTTTAGGTTGAGGACATTTTGAAAGAGAAAGAGGTAAAGTCCACCAGTCAGTACCCATTGGCAGAGACCATGATGATGCTTGGATTTCTCCTCACAGTATTTGTGGAACAGACTGTGCTTACTTTCCGCAAGGAGAAGCCCTCGTTTATCGACCTGGAGACATTTAATGCTGGTGGCTCAGAAGTGGGGAGCGACTCAGAGTATGATGCTCCATTCATTGCTCCCACTAGGGTTGCGGCCAGAACCCAGCAGCACCATTCCCATCACCATGGACACTTCAACCCTTCTGAGCTGAAACGTGCTGGACCATTGAGATTAGCTAGCCTGGTGCTAGCACTGTCCGCTCACTCTACTTTTGAGGGTCTTGCTTTGGGTCTTCAGGAAGATGGGGCTAAGCTTGGAAGCCTCTTCATTGGTGTGGCCATCCACGAGACGCTAGCATCTGTGGCACTGGGGGTTAGTGTAGCCAAGGCAGGAGTCCCCTTACGAGATGCCTGTAAACTGGGCATAACAGTAAGCCTAATGATTCCTCTGGGCATTGGGATTGGCATGGGTATTGAGACAGTCCAGCACTTAGCAGAAAGTATTATATCGGTAGTTCTCCAGGGCCTGGCAGCCGGCACATTCCTCTTCATTACGTTCTTTGAGATCCTCTCACAAGAGCTGGCGGATAAACACGACAGGCTACTGAAGGTGCTGTTTCTTACCCTGGGCTATGTTGTACTTGCGGGGCTTGTCTTTATCAAATGGTAAAGGTGATTGTGAACTGCTCTTAAGCTTCTTAAACATCACAACAAACAGTTTTCTGTAATCTACTGTAAAAAATATAGTCTGTAGAGCAAGGGTTTGCAACATTTTTGATGCCAATGACACCAAAATTGGATGATTCTTTTGTCAGGTTGTTGCAAACCTGTATGAGTTTCTTTCTTCTGCTGAACACAAAGGAAGATATTTTGAAGAACGATTGGAACTTTGGTACCATTGACTTCCATTGTATTTTTTTTTTCTACTAGAAGTCAATGGTGCCAAACAACTGTTTGGTTCCAATCGTTCTTCAGAATATCTTCCTTTGTGTTCAGCAGAAAAACTCATACAGGTTTGAGGATGAGTAAATGATGACAGAATTTTAATTTTTGGGTGGAGTATCCCTAAAGTAAATATCATAGTGTATGTTTTGTTCATTCAATATTTACCAATACTACAATGACTATTACTGTTTTGATTTATTAAAGGATTTTCTTTCAGATATTTTTAGATGAATTAAAATGTAATGGGATGTTCACAGTGGCAGTGAAGAGACTGGAATCCAGTAAATGTTTTAGCATGTACTTTGTGTTGAGGTTGGTCAGATTTGTTTACAACAAATTCTGTGTAGCTGACTGACTGCACATAATACAGTCAAATTGCCAAAAGTCTGAGTTACTTGTCAGAACGGCTTTACTAGGGCAAAACACTCATGATCAAGGCAGAGACTTATGGTTTGGTTGTGAGCTGACTGCAGGGGCTGTAGACAGTGCTATAGATGGTGTTTAGGGAGGGTTTAATTTGAATGTTTTTGAGAAGCCTGTGATTGGTGGGTCACCATTTGATGTAATCTCTTATACTTTTAAGGTTATATAATTAATAATTATAACTTGTTACATTTATATAGTGCTTTACATATGTAAGGGGGGAATCTCCTAAACCACCACCAATGTGAAGCATCCACCTGGATGATGCGACAGCAGCCAAACTGCCAGATAAAGCCAAAGTATATTTTGGGATGATTAGGAGGCCATGATGGACAGAGGCCAATGGGCGGATTTGGCCAGGATGCCTTCCCACCACCTTAAAAAAATCAGAGCCACCCGCTTAACTCATGTTTCACCCTTTTTTCCTCAGATCGTAGTAATTGCAGCCATAAGAGCATTGAATTCACAGAAATCCTAATTTATGTGTACATGTGTATGTTTGAGTGTTGAATGCTGCTCCTGGTACAGACTGTGGAAACAAATTTCCTCTATTGAGGACAATAAAAAATGTATATGAATACATGTAATGCAAATTTATAACGTTGTACCAGGCCTTTCTATAGGTTATAAATAGCTAGTAAGATAATGTAATGATAATGTAAGTTCTGTAATATAATTCAAGTAATTATTCTAGCGATGTGTAGGCCTAATGCTAGATAAGGTTTGCTAGTACATTTGTAATGGGGTTCAGTCAGTGGTGGGTCGTCAGGGCCCGCAAGGCCTTCTCTGCTGGCCTAAACACTATCAGAATCACTGCACTTTAATATATTTTTTTCCATGAATGAGTATTAAATTATTCCCAATAGTTCATTCTCTTAATTTCATAGCTTTTCTCTTGGTTGCGCTGCTTCCAGTAGTGTGTTTTTATGTTAGAGCTTGTGTCCAATCATATTTCAGCCATCATGCATTGCCAGGTTCAAATAAATCTGCCTGGAGGACTTCAGAATCGACAGAGCGGGCACCTGTAGCTTAAAATGAATGGCAATGAAACCGTTTCAATGAATGCAATGAATCAGATAATCAGTCAGATTTAATCAGCTAATCAGATTTCGCTTTGACTGCAAGTTTCCGAGGGGCGCTCCTGTAAATTTTTATTTTTATTTATTTTTTTTATTTTTTTATTTTTTATTGCTCAAAAAACACATACAAAATACCAACAAACATCAAGATACAAATCTTAGATGTCAAAACAGTCCAAATAGCAGCACAAAAAAATACATGAACACCATAAATCTAAAAAAATAAATAAATAAAATAAAATTAGAAAACAAAAACATGTAAGAACACATAAATAAACAAGTAAATAAATAAAATATTACACAAGGGGGGAATCATCAAACAAAACCTTCAGAAGACTAAATAATTTAAGGGCTTTTTTGTTATGCACCAGTCTTAAAGCTTTGAAGAAGATCATTAAATCTTTATGGAAGAGACTGAAAGTGGGAGGGTTCTTAAAGAATCTGCATTTGTGTATGAAGTAATTGGCCAACAGCACAATATTGTCCACCAAAATTTCAAGATCGTAACTCCAAGACAAAGACAAATACTTTATAGTTTTAAAATTAAAGTCAGGTATTTCATATTTCAATCTTAACCAATTATAAAGGTCACCCCAGAATTTCTTTGAGAATTTGCATAAAAAATAAATAAATGTTCCAACGACTCTATATCCGCTTCACAAAAGGTGCACTCATTACAATCCATATTAAATCTGTGTCTTAGGAAAGCATTACAAGGATAAATATCATTAATAATCTTAAACTGAACCTGTTTTACCTTTGGAAAAAGAGGAAATGTAAGAAATCTTGTTCTAATTTGACCCACTTTGTCTTTTGTGAAATCAAATACAAGAGGTCTTTTTTTAACTTTACAAGGGAAAGTCTCTACATTTACCAATGTTCTTAACACTTTAATCTTACAGCCTTCCTCTGTAAAATCAAGACCAGAGATAATTAAACTTTTCATTCTCGGAATCACAGGTGAATAACACAATGCACCTTTAACCAAACCACCAGGAACAGCTTTTAATAAAGATACATATAATTTCTGAGTGCAAATAATATTATATCTTTCACAAAAATTCTCATAACTAAGGAAATTCCCTTCCCCATCCATAATGTGTACAATGGACCAGACACCTTTATCCTTCCAGTCCTGAAAAAAGACTGATTTCCTGTTAATAAGAATAAACTTATTATTCCACAAAGAACAACTATGTGGGGAAAAATTGTGTTTGTATATCAGTTTCCAATATAATAATACCTATGAAAAGAGGACAATTTACACTTCAGTTTTAATGGCTCAAAATCACACCTCAAAAGAAAATCAATGCCCCCAAAAAATCAAAGATTTTTGAAGAAAAACTAGACCAAACAGATTGTTTATTCCTAAGGAAAGCTTGGAGCCATCTCAATTTAAGAGTGCCATTCATTACATCAATAAAATTCAAACCTCCCTCACTGAATGGCTTCACTACATCTGGTTTTCTTATGTAATGGTGTTTGTTTTTCCAAAGAAATTCATACTGAATTTGATTAATATCCTTTATCCACCTGTCGGAGATTGCCAAGGAATATGCAGGATAAATCAGCCTAGAAAGTACCTCAGTTTTCTGTAATAAGATTCTACCAAAAATAGAAATATCTCTTTGTAACCACACATTGAACATATTTTGACATTTTGTATTATCAGCCAAATTAGTTTTTTCTCTTGTTTTAGCGTCCTTAGTAATAACAATACCTAAATATTTAACCTCATTTTTTAATGAAATATTAAATAAATGAGATTCAGTCCGATTATGCACCGCCATCAACTCGCACTTTTTTAAATTTAACTTCAGACCAGAAGCTTTGGAAAAATGTGACACTAAATTAATGGCCGCTGGGATCTGCTCTGCATCCCTAAGAAACAGAGTAGTGTCGTCTGCTAATTGACTTATTAACAGCTCACTCCCCAAAACATTTAAAGGCTTAACATCTTTACTATTTTTCATGTAAATTGCCAAAAGTTCAGCTATTAAAATAAACAAATACGGACTTGTCGGATCTCCTTGCCTAATACCTCTGTTTATGTTAAAGCGCTTAGACGTCCCACCTGGAAGCGATACTGAACTATTGATATCTTTATACAACATCTCTGTCAATTTAACAAATTTATAACCAAATCCAAAAGAAGTAAGTGCATGTAAAATGAATGCATGCTCTACAGTATCGAATGCCTTATAGAAATCAAGAAACAAAATAAACCCATCATCCTTAATCAAATGTGCATAGTCAATTAAATCTAAAACAAGTCTAATATTGTTGTGTATTAAGCTTCCTTTAATAAAGCCAGATTGCGTTTCACTTATAACTTGACTCAACCTAAATTTTAGTCTGTTTGCAATAGCAGATGTAAGAATTTTATAATCAACATTGAGTAGGGTAATCGGTCTCAGATTATCAATAACTCTTTTGTCTTTGCCTGCCTTTGGGATGAGAATGATCAATCCCTGTTTCATAGTTGGAAGTAAAGAGTTAAAATTAAAACATTCCTTTAAAGCTTTAAACAACAGATCTTTTAAATCTACCCAGAAAAATTTATAAAAATTTGTAGTCAGACCATCCTGACCAGGGGACTCAATTTCTTCCAATCTCAGGTCTTCATCACAGCTTTCTTTAAAATCAATATCAATCTGCGGAATAAAATCCTTTATCTTTTCTAGAAATTCTTGACCATTTTTAACAGAATATGAAGAAGAATAAATATCACTATAAAATGAATAAACTACCTCGGATATTAATTTGGGGTCTGTAATTACCTTTTCATTAACAATTAAACTATTCACAACATTGTTTTTGTCTCCTCTTTTCTAACTGACAAAAATATGCTGTATTCTTCTCTCCTTCTTCCAACCATTTTGCACGAGACCGTACAAAAGCACCTTGTGCTTTCATTAAATACAAATTATCTAAATTAGCTTGAAGAGAGAGTAATTTATCAAGATCTCCTTGAGACAATATCTGTGTATTACAACAGTTGTTAATTTTTTTAATTAAACTTAACTCTTTTTTCTTCTGTTCTTTGTTTTTTTGTTTGCCAAATCTAATTGAAATTTCCCTTGTTTTAAATTTAAAATACTCCCATTTATTCCCATTAGAAGTTAAAGTGAGGTCATTCTGAATCTTCATAATCAAATTTCTTATTTGATTACAATAAACTTTATCCTTTAAAAGTTCCGCATTAAACTTCCAGTAGTCTTTTCTAAAGGTATGTTTGGTTGTTGGTGTCAAAATTAATGAAATGAGGCAATGATCAGTCAATGGTGCAGCAGAGATGGCAACGTTAGAGGCAAACTCAGAATGTTCATCAGTGATAAGCCAAAAATCTATCCGTGACTTAGAGGATCCATTAGGTTTGACCCAAGAAAACTGAGACTCCATGGGATGCTTCACCCTCCAGATGTCATTAAGGGCATTAGACTGGCAAAACTCCAGAATAATGTTATTAAAATGGTGACTTGTATAACTAGAAAGAGATCTGTCCAGCCATCCGTCTGGTGCTAGATTAAAATCACCTCCAATTAGTACAAAATTTGTTTTGAATTTAGATTTAAGCTGTGTGACAACATCTGTAATTTTAGAAAATAAAATCTTGTTTTGCCCACTACTGTTATAACCATAAATATTAACTAAAACAAGAAAAGTTCCTTCGCTATTAACCACAGCAGCAAGCCAATGACCATGATCATCAGACTGAAAAGTCACAATCCTCCCAGGGCAATTGTTAAGGCATATGGCGACACCTGCTGATCGATTAGAGCCATCATGGCTCTAATCGATCAGCAGGTGTCGCCATATGCCTTAAAAATTGCCCCAATGACTAAACAAAATTGTCTCTCCCCACTGCAACTTCCAAAAAGAAACATCTTCCACAGTAGAATGAGTCTCTTGTAGAAAAACAAAATGTGACTTCTGCCCCTTTCAAAACAAAAATATACCTTTGCGTTTTACATTGTCCTTTAGTCCCCTTGCATTTAACGAACAAAAAGAAAGATGAGATTTCAACGAGAACATACGCCCACTGGAACTCACAGTGTACGTTACGGATCGAGTGTCAATAAGCTCTCGACAATGAGATTAGAAAAATAAAGTACAAAACTTACAAAAAAGCCTCTTAAACAACAGCACAATTCCCATTTTCCGAGACTTCTTCATCATCCGGGAAAAATTTGCTTCCCCTCAATAAAAGCGAAAGGACCACGAAAGTATGCCACTTTCCCTTCAGCACGCGCTTGTTTAATGCGTGGCCAAAGTACTCCCCTAGCCTCTCGGTCTTCTTTATTTAAGTCCTCAGCGAAATGAATGCCTCCTTGCACACAGTTGACCCCTTTGACAATGTCCATATCTGATCTCTGTCACTCTAAAAAGAGATGTGTTAAAAAACAACACACATCATGTGTTGATGGTATTTTGACACAAGTTGTGTAGTTTTTAACACACAATGTGTGTTAAAATGTAACTGGATAGAATTTTAATGGGTGGAGGGAAGTTTGTGTTTAAGAACCTAACTAGAGTTAAGTACATAATGAGTAAATCATCCAAAAATGGCAATAAAATTCAAAATGGCCGACTTCCTGTTGAGTTTAGGGCATCGCTCCAAGAGACTTTTCCTGTGCCTCTGGACATGGTAGATGTACCATAGAAATTTCGTACATGCCGGTCAAACGTGCGGCGGGGGCTGCTTCGTTAAAAGTCACTTCCTGTTGCCAGCAGGTGGCGCTATGACTGTGGGTGAATGTCGGCATGTAGATTTGTTCAGGGCGGGACTCTTGTCAAATGTGTAAAATTTCGTGCAGATCTGGGCATTTACAGCCAAGTTACTACAACTTCCTGTTTCATGGCGAATCATCGACGCCACGGACACGCCCATCGATGAAAACACTTAGAGAGCACAACTTTACATCGTCAATGCCTTTAGGAAGGCACAGCAGAAATTTGAAGTCGGTCCGACTAAATCCCTAGGAGGAGTTCGTTAAAGTACGGAGTGTGTAAATTGTCCCAAAATGGCTGCCAAATTCAAAATGGCGGACTTCCTGTCGAGTTTAGGGTATGGGTTCTTGAGACTTTTTTGTGCGTCTTCATATGATGCACGTCCCCACCAAATTTCGTGCATGTAGGTTGAACGTGGACGAGGGGCTAATTTTTTCCAATTTTCTAGGTGGCGCTAGCGAGCCATTTTGCCACGCCCAACCCGTGAAATCCGTTGCTCCGTACAATAAAAAAATAAAAAAATAAAGTAAAAATAAAAACATGATTTCCTGCTATATGAGGATGCCAAAAGTTTATTTAGGCCTTTATTTGTTGTTTGCACAAACCTTGCACTACACAAATTTACTTATTATAATTGTTTTTATAGTGGTTTACACAACAGTGAGCATACCTCAGTCAATTTATACAGTACAATGTGTTAAAATATTATAAAACATTATTTCCTGACGACGATAAATTGTTTGATTTATCCAACCATTCTTTTTGTGTTCATTCATTAATTGCCTCTGTCCACTCATCTTATTGCATAGTTATGGTCTCCACATTTTGCAGTGTTTAGCCAACTAAGTGCAAAAGCCTTATTGTCGGACTACCTATTCCCCTTAACAAATCTAATCTGTCACATCTGGGAAAGTCAACAGGCATTGGATGTTGTTTTTTTTTTTTTTAAAAAACGAGGTGAAGCCTTTATGTGGCATTTATACAGTCGATTTTTTTTTTTTCAGTTCAGAAAATCACTGATCAGCTCAGTCATAGATTGTATATGATCACTATGGTTACCGGTCCGCTACTACAGACACCATGGAGGCAGCTAGCTCCTCATAGGACCCTGGAGACGTCACTCAAGAGGAGTCGTAGATCACATAGCACACACAGAGAGAGAGTGTAAACGTCGGTGGCATGATGGCATCGTGTGTTTATTGACAACAGAACAGCGTGTAGTGAGAACATTCAGAATCGGGTCGGGGCACGCACAACAATAACTTTGGCTTGCGAAAACACTGGTTATCCTCTGGTTTACCAATTTTTGTCGACTTTCGTAGGGATAGTGAGGGCGGGGGACGGATCGGCTCACTATGAATCTGGGGGGGTCATGTCCCCTCCCCGTCCCCAGTGCTATCTGCGCCCTTGGTCTGAGGTTAACTGAGGCGGGTCTACTCAGCAGAACTGTGTTCAAGTGCTTCACTACATAAATGTCTTCTGTGGTGCGTTTATCACCACTTTTCAGTATTTCTCTGGCTACACCCACTACAGAGTGAGGCACACAGCCTGGCCCAAACAGTGCTTTATTACCTGGGGTGAGGTTGTATGCGGTGTCACATATATGTGTATGCATATATGGGTATGCATATATGTCTGTTCACCTGCTCCTGTATGACAGTAACGTCGGCTCCTGTATCAATCTTGAACCTCACGATTAGTTTGTCTTACTTGTACAGTCCATACATCTTCTCCTGCATGAATGGTTCCCAGGAATATGTCGCCATCTTCTGTGACAGCACTCACACTTTTAGTAGACTTGCCATAATGCCTGCTCTTATCACAGTTGTGGCAGTCTTGTGCTCAGCTCCTGATTGTGCTTCGTGCTTGTCTTTGTATTGTTTAGCTGGCTGTCTTTTATTTTTCCATGCTTGTTGCTTTGCTTTTCTAGTGTGGACAGCATCCACTGTAGTTTTAATAGCATGTGTAGCATCTCCTCTCAGATCCGTTTGTTGCCGTTTAATGTCCTCTGCTTATCTAATCATATTAATGGCTTTTGCCAGATCCAACCTGCTCTCCATCTGCATTTTCTGTGAAAGCACATTGTCTCTGATGCCATTACAATCCTGTCCCTCAACAGTTCATCGTGCAGTGCCCCATACTCACAATCTTCAGCCAGTGCATATAAAGCCGTTATAAAGAAGTCTGCAGATTCAGACGACCCCTGAGCTCGCTGGTTAAATTAGCCTTTTGGTAAATCACATTTTTCTTCAGCACGAAAACGTTTGTGAAGCCGTATCTGCCTTTCTGATCGGCGGTTAAAGTCAGCCGACCTTTTAATATGTCATCTGCCTCGTCTCCCATGCAATAAATTAGCATGTTTACCTGGTTAGCATCTGATGACTTATCTACAGGGGTTGGACAATGAAACTGAAACACTGGCCAATGTTGGAGGTTTCACATCTATATGCCTGGCGGCCAATCTTCAGAGTGAAGCACGGTTGGATCAGTGATGGTTTGAGCTCCAATATCATGACAATACTGATTGAATTTGACGGACACGACACTGATGAGGACTACTAAATAGAGGTCTTCACGGGTCCAAAAATTCATGCCCGACCCGGAAGAGACCCGTAATGTGCTACACCGAACCGACCCGGACCCGTCGTTCATTTCAAAAGTTGGACCCGGACCCGTGCAGACCCGAGAAATGCAATAAATGTACTGCCCGGACCCGACCTGGACCCGTCTATTATTTGAAAACTGGACCCGAACCCGGCAGGAAGACACAAACCCGACTGGACCCAATTGTCACATATTATTTCACACGAGTTGCGAAAAATAAAACTTTTTGTCTTACCTAATTTTAGTAGTCGTCGTCTCACTTCCTGACGTTATCTGACTGACTGATGCATTACAATCCACCGACAAGAAGGTTCTATCCATGTTATTTCTCTCGTTATTCCAAGCTTAATCCACTCATTATTTCAGCTTTAAAAGTCCACTTGATGTCACGGTGATGGATGAAAAATGCAGCCTTGCACATGCACATTCTGACTCGAGTTAACTCGCATAATAACTTTAACTGTTTGCCCTTTTGAACTATAATAACGATTGCTTGTTCAGCTTGATCATATCTGTGCTCTCTGCTCTTCATTGAGTCTGAATCTGACCACCAAAACTTTAAGATTAAACAAGACGGTTCATTTATATTATAGTATTATAAACATTGGAGAAAATGCAAAGCGCGGTTTGGCGGAAGCTCTGCTCTGGTTGCCATAGAAACATGACACGCGCTTGAGATTGCACTCCAATCGCACGTGTATTACCAGCCCGTTCTCAGCGCGTTATATTAACGATAACGGGTGCCATGTGAGTAGTATTTTGCCGTTTTGTTATACAGCGCGTCCTATATGACGCTAAAAAATGAGAATGCGTTGGTATTACACACAATGTTAAACAGACCTGGGACCCGAAGTAATAGATTCGGACCCGACCCAGACCCGGCTGCTCATTTAAAATATAAACCCGAACCCGTACGGGTCCCGGGTCGGGTCCGGGGCCGACGGGTCTCGGGTGCACTGTGAAGACCTCTACTACCAAACCCTTCTGGAGGATCATGAGCACCTAAAGCTCAAACAGTGTATCAGCATGATCATGCACCAACACACACAGCAAGACTTGTGACAGAACAGCCCGTTCTCATCCTTTAACGTCATATAGAACGCTATATGCAAAAACGGCGCTATACTACGCATATGGCACCCTTTATCGTTAATATAACACGCGAACCCAAGACGTTATAAATCCTTTAGCGTGAATGTGACACGCACACCCTACCCCACACCTAAACTTAGCCCTCACAGCGCGTGTTATATTAACGATAACGTGTGCCATGCGCGTAGTATAGCGCCGTTTTGTCATATAGCGTTCTATATGACGTTAAAGGATGAGAACGCGTTGGACAGAAGGGTTTGATGAAGATGAAAGTGACGTTGAACATCTCCCATGGTCTGCACAGTCACCAGATCTGAATATTATTGAGGTGTTTTGGAGGAACGAGTCCACCAGCATCATATAGTGACCTGGACACTGTTCTGGAAGAGGAACGGCTCATAATCCCTCTGGTCACTGTGAAGGACTTCTATCTGTCAATTGGTGCTGTATTTGGATGCAAAATGAGGCCCTTACCATTCTAACAAATTATTGTGTTGTAAAACCAGGTGTTTCAGTTTCATTGTCCAACCCCTGTAGGTCGCTAGCCACTCTGAAGCTCGAACCGTCTTATCCATTTTTCCCAGTCTTGTGGCTTTGAAAAGTTGAAGGATTCTGGCGGGTATATTGAGAAAGTTGCACGTTTTAGCAGGAGGCTGTGGAGGATCGTCCTGTTCATGCCTGGCTGCTTGCTGTGCTCGTTGTGAGTGTGACATGCTTGCTAACCTTGTCTAATTTTAGCTTCTCCACATCTCTGTTTCTTTCCTCCTCTTCTCAAATAATGTCCACTATCCTTTACTCACTCTAGCCCCACCTCTGACATCATGTTGTGTTGGGTTTTTAGAATAAGAATATAGATGTGGCCTCAGACGTGGCCTTCACATAGCCTCTTTTTATTATCTCTTATTATTCACTGGCCAAACACTGTCCGTCTCAACCCTGTGATAGCCCTTTACTGCTGCCTAGTGCCCTGGCAGTGTAACAATATCATAGATCACACCACATCCCGTTCCCCTTCTCAGTGAACTGAGTAACCCGAGATGTTTTTATGGCATCTCGTGGCAAGCCAAAAAGTATAAAAAATTGCTCTCTTCAGGCCAAAGAACTATACTTTGAAAGGTTTGTGCGCTCAACTGTGCACAAGACGGCACAGAAAGCAGAAAATGTATACCTGGGCCAAAGCAAATAGATCTCTGGCTGTAATAATTGGGTTCAGTTAATCCACATCTCTGCTTTGGAACACAGTCAGGCCTCTTGTTTGTCCCTGCTGAATTAGTTTCTGTGGTCAAAACCTCTAAATGGCTAATTTGTCATTAATGTTCTTTGTGATCATCATCCTGAGCTTTTAACCCAGAGACAAGTAGCTCCACTAATTAGACATAAGCTCTGCTTGTTTGTTGGTTTTCTCTCAAACCAAATCCGATGTTAACACTCTAACCATCTGTTCTCATGTGCATGCAATCTCTCATCACATAACTGAAAAACACTGCACTGAACAACACATTACAATTATTTTTTTATCTCAATATTTTAATTACAAACATGTTGCAAGTTCATTACACAAAAATCCAATGAGGATGTAAAAAAAAAGAAACAACATTTGCAAATCAGTAACCCGTGTCGTTCCACGTGATGATAGATAATAGGCTTTTAACTGTGCACTTTAAATGTTTCCTCCCCATCACCTTTAAGATGTATTGTTAAAGGAACAGTGTGTGATTTTTAGCGGCATCTAGTGAAAACGCAAAATCGTACATGGAATCTTATTGTTTGATATTCAACCACACATGCACTTCAGCTTTAAGTCTATGTCAGCTACTTCAGCTTTTTAATGTATAGTGTTTTTATGTTTTTGTTTTGTTTTTTGTTTTTTTTGGTTATTTTTTTCTTGGCTGATTGCATTATTGTGTTTTTAGGCTACCTGTCCACTGTGTCTAAATAATTTTCCAATGGATTTTTTTTTTTAAATTCATGCCAGCTTTTGCGGTGATAGGTAACTTAATTCATAAATTGATGAACAATGAATACAATGAACACGTTAATAAATGTACAATAGTATATCCAAGTTAAATAAAAAAAGTCATAGCTTTCGATTTTACAGCCATATGGTTAAAAAACATCTTCCAGGTCAGAAATCGGAATTCTTTGGAATTCTCCAAACTGCATAAAACACGTGCAACAGAATAAAACAACTAATTAAAAATACCGACAACTAAAGTAATTCAATCCAAAATTGTATTGTAATTTGTGAATTAAGTCACCTTTCACCACAAAAGCTGGCATGAATTTCTAAATAATCCATTGCAAAATTATTTAGACACAGTGGACAGGCAGCCTAAAAACACAATAATGCAATCAGCCAAGACAACAAATGACCACAAAAAAACAAAAACAAAAAACAAAACAAAAAAAACCCTTCCATTAAAAATCTGAAGTCGCTGAAATAGACTTAAAGGGCACCTATTATGGAAAATTCACTTTTACATGGTGTTTGAACATAAATGTGTGTTGGCAGTGTGTGAGCAAAACCACCCTAGAATGATAAAAATCCACCCAGTGGTTTTTTTACAATCTCAATAAATCATATGCACTGTCCCAGAACGAGCTGTTCTGAGATCCAGCTCTTTGTGACGTAGAAAGTGAGAAAGGGGGTTGATTGACAGTGTGGTTGTGGCATAGACCCCGCCCTCGGTGATCTGTACACACCATCCTCCATTGTTTCAACGACAGCCGGTAATGTCTCTTGGAAACATAACTGTTCTCTTGTGGGTTAATCCTGTTGTTGTAGTTTAAAAGTTAATCCTCAACTGTTAATCGTCATCTACTGTTTGCGATCCACCTTCACCTCCAGTAACAGTAAGTGTATTTTATGATTTTTGAGCAAATAGTCTTTTCAGTCAATGTCAGCCAATTCAACAACAAATGCGTCTAAAGTTGTTGTCGTTGTAGGATGTCTGTGTAGGCTATATAATTTAAACCTTGTTTGTGTAGTGTGTAACCACACGTTTATATATATTTAAAGATATTGTATTAAAAACTGCATATATCTTGTTCTGTAAGTTAGCCATCTTCTCACATTTGCCACAGAAGCAACTGTATGACAAGTAAACATGACGCCACAGGTCCCTCGCATAAATGTAATTTCGCTTGTACGTAGCAAACTTTATCACAGTATGTGTATGTAGTTTCAAAAAAAACTGCACCAGCATTAGTGTTTGTGTGTCTGTGTGTGTGCGTTGCACATGCCCATCATTTCAAAGGGGACGCGTTACAACGCTAAGTACATAAATGTTAGGGCTGAACGATTTTGGAAAATAATCTAATTGCGATTTTTTTAACCAATATTGCGATTGCGATTTAATATGCGATTTAAAAAAAACAGTTATTTACCTTCTGTATTAGTCGACAAAGACAAGCAATAAATCATTGTACAGTAGGGATGGGAATCTTTAGATAGCTCATGATCCGATCTACTTTTTTTCTTATTAATTAATCTTAATAACTCTTAAAAATATGTATTTAATTACATGTGTAAAAACACTTATTTTAAAAAATAAATATAAAAAACATTTAATTAAACTAATTACATGTTAAGAATTTTAAATAGGCTATATAAAATAATATAGCTTCAGAATATAAAAGCTAGTAAATAAAGAGAAACAACAACAACAAAAAAACATTACAAGCGATAAACAAAGAGTGGTCTCTGTATTTAAAAGTAGGCTGTCTGAATGTTTATCATTCAAGAGTTGGAGTGATTTCCCCTCAGTTTAGATATGATAAGCTGCATTCACACTAATGCATATATCTCTTTTGAAATTGTAAATGTGGTTTGTCCTGTTGGTTTAAGATATAACTGACCGTGTTTGCATTAATTTCGCGTCATAAAAGCATTTTGACATGCAAGTACATTTACCAATGAGTCGCTCACGGCCGCATGCAAGAGCGCTCTTCACAAAGCACGCGTTAGTATTTTAAAATGAAAGCAGCCTTCTCAGTGATTTTCATGGTTTTAATATATAAGCCAACTGCATTTCAAAAGACATAAATAATGCCTCTGTGAAGCATTTGTAAAGAAAATTCCCGCGGGAGAGAACGCGCACTGCAAGTGTAACGTTATAACATCAAACAAAGCGGCAAAACCTGTTCAATGAAGCCCGCGAATGTACTTGTAATTTGGTTCAACCCCGAACTTTATGAAATAACGTTACTATGTTTTGGAAGGTTCGAGCGGTGTCGTGTGTGTGAGTGAGGAAGAGAGAGAGCGAGAGAGGCTCGTTTCTAAAGCACGCGCAGCGTCATCACGCATCTGTGTTTAAAAACTATAAGCTCATACTCGATTCTGAAATTCTCTGAATCGATCCAGGATTGTTGAGGAGAGGAGAGAATAAATAACACAATATCACATACATTAAAAATAAACTGTTCTTTTCTGAACGCCAGAGCGCGTAGCGTGGCAAGTTGATGCTTTATCTTGCAGACTGCTTTTCTCTCGCGTGTCACGTGACCAGTGTAATCGCAGCTCTTGCGATTACAAAATCGCGTTTCATCATATCGCGATTTTATCGCAAATGCAATTAATCGTTCAGCCCTAATAAATGTATCAAATAACCATACCGAGACGTA
The DNA here is from genome assembly GCF_016745375.1 of Pimephales promelas. Next base: position 182,972 of record NW_024121677.1, read on the forward strand.
CTGGTCCATTCTCATTTGTGTTTATTCTTCTGTTGGTCATCTGGGTCTGATCAGAGATTATTTATATATTCCGATTCAAACGTACGCTGAATGACATTCAAAACAGCGGTTTCTCTCAGTCTCTCAGTACCGACTGCCATTGGTATCAAGTTACACCCTCATCCAAAGGCAGGGCGGGGATATGCAGCTCATTTGCATTTAAAGCCGTATACCCCCCGAAACAGCTCATTTTTAAGCAGGCCCCAAAATGACATTTTCAAATGGTTATAATAAATTAACTGTGGGGTATTTTGAGCTCAAACTTCACAAATAAATTCTGGGGACACCAGAGACCAATATTACATCTTGTAAAAAGGGGCATAATAGGTGCCCTTTAAAGCTGAAGTGCATGTGCGGTTGAATATCAACCAATAAGATTCCATGTATGATGTTGCGTTTTTATTGGTCAGTCGTTGAAGCCTTTTCTGATTGGTTGTTGCCATTTTGACAGTGTTTATGCCAAGAGCAAAGAGAAAGAAATCGAAGAGAAGAGTACTTAGGCATGTGCAAATGCACGGCACACAGTTTAAGCACATAGAGGAGAGATTCGTGATTGCAATGAACACGTTTTAAGTGCAGGCATATTCTCTGAGAGAACCCAGAGAAAATTCTTACAAGAGAAGCGTATATCTGAGAGTGCGCGCCCAGTTCCCACGCACGATCAGAGGGATTCGCGCTCGGGACATTATAATCCGTGCGTGAGCAGAGATTCGCACTCACATGCGAATGCGTTCTCGACATTTGACAAGAAAATAACGCCATACGCTATGTAGTAGTTTGTACATTTACGGCTACTGTAGAAATATGTCAGTGCAAAATGGCTATTTCAATGTGAGGGGACCCGTGATGTACAGTATGTAGATAGAAACAGCTAATTCTAAGTTAATAACAACATAACGGTTCATTATGTAAGGTCTTTATAAACCACTGTAAACATAGTTATGTGTATGATATTGCATTTCTGTCCACATATCCTCCTAAATATTACACAATGCACCTTTACATGATGATGTCATTGTAGTTCTGGTTTGTTTTGACATATCAGCCCAAATGACACAATTCCTGAATGTGTGTCAGCATGCAATATTTGTTTACCTCCCGCTTTAAAGCTTTAAAAAAAAAACTTATTTTTTTGTTTGTAAACTTATCTTACTTGTAAATACAAGAATTGTCCTTAAATAGGGAAAGGAACATTGTCTAAACATATTCATCAGTTAATAAAAACAACAACAACAAAAAAACAGCCAATATTACAGTTTTTTTTACAATTGCCAGGACACATTTCTTTTCAGTTAATTTCACATTCAAAATGCTCTAAAATGACCAAAACATGTCTCAAATCAAGTAATTTTCCCATAACACTAGCAAATGTTGTCAAGTCCATCAACAAACTCCCTCTGTCACTTATAAAACAATGACCTAAAAATGCCAACAATAGGCTGCATAATACAATGTTTGCTTTTGTAAAATTTCTTTACATATGACGCTTCCAGAATTCACTGTAGTTTGTAACATAGTCCATGTTTACATTACCAAATTATTCCGAAGTCTTCCTCTATTGTATAGATGGTAAAAAGATTGAAAGATCTGTGTAGGTGTTTAGCAACATCAAATTGTTTTTATAGCTTTTAGATTTGTAATGTATTTCAAAATTATATTACTGTAGAAATGTAGCAAATTGCTGTCTTATTCAATTATGTATTATGTTAGGTTTTGAATTTAAGTTTTGAAAAGAGTATAAACATGCAATTTGGCCTGCTATATAGAGTTTTGGTGGTGGTTGTGTCTAATTGAGAGATGTATTAATGTTATTTGAAAGATGTAGTCATTGAATGCATTTTGTGCCAAAGCAATGTTAAATAATTTTCAGTTTAGCCCAGATAAACCTACTGTGTGAAGAGTTTTGAAAAAGTGAAAGTTTTTGAAAAAAGTATTGAGAAATGTGCCCTAGCAAATGTAAAAAAAGTTTTATGAACAAAGTTCAGGAGGAACTTTGTTAGGACCATATTCTGAGGTCGGAGCCCTCCCATCAAAACAGCATGCCAAATACGCCTACTGATGAATTATTTTCTGATTATTTGTAAGTGTGAACTTGTTATACTGTAGTCAAAAACAAAACCCTGGATGTGGAAGAACCAGAGAAAGTGTTCGTTCAGTACTTCTTTATGGCACAGTGATAGAAACATAGCTCCAAAAGAGGTTTTTGGTTATCTGTAAGGCAACCATCTGGTGATTCAGACTTGACAAATATTGTAGTACACTGTGGGTCGTTCAAAAACAGTGTCCCCAACCACCTCAAATATACAGTCTTTGCCGGCCAGCAGAGGTACTTCAGTCAAAGGCACATTCTCCATGTTATGAGCAGTCTGGGTGTCCTGTTTAGCTTCATTTGCTTTTGCCTAACAAAAAGAAGGACATATTCCATTAATAAGCTTGTGGTATTTTAATATACCAAACTAAAGTAAACTTTAGTTTGTCATCATGATGCATGTAATAATATATGATATACAGTATATATTTATAATAATACATAATAATAAGTATAATATTTAACATGGGCTTGTCAGTGACATGTAAGAGTGTCCGTTATAAAAAAATAAAAAAATTAATAAGTAATGTTTAAAACACACTACTAAGTTATTAGAAATGTATTCTTTGCATTCATTATGGTGTCATGATTCTGCCATCATGTCATTGATTTTTCTAGTCTTGTGGCAGGATCATGGCAGAACCATGTTTTGTGTACAAGCGCATGGCCTGTTGTTTGGGCCATGTGCTTGTGTTGTCTTGTTTCATACCCTGCCCACTTGTTATTCTCGTCTTGTCATTATTGTCTAGTCAGTTTCACCTGTCTTTTTCATTAGTGTCTCCCTTTATAATCCCCTTGAGTTTGCTGTCCTGTGCTGGTTCATTGTAAAACTGTGTGTGTCGCAATCTGTGAGTACTAGTCTGTATCTTGTGTTAAGAGTTGTGGTTTGAATAACTGTTTATTCTCATTTCCTAGTCATCAAGTCTGTATCCTGTTCTAGTTTACTTTATTTTCCTAGTCTTGGTATTCAGCCCTTCAGGGGCCCGTATTAATAAGGAGGCTCAACCAACTCTGAGTTAAAGCTTGAACTCAAAGTTGACTTACCCTGAGATGGGAAATTCTGAGATCCCTTTCGTAGTCACTTCGAGTTACGTCAGAAGTGACGGAGAATGGGGGTTTCGCATGAAAGCCAATCCTCTTCGAGTATTTAACAACGAGCCAATGGCATGCAATGCCTTGGGGCTGCGGAAATTTGCATAGCGTACTCCGCCCAACTCCGTGAGTATAAAAGGAGGAAGTGAACGCAACCGCAGTATGTTTTCGCTTCGGAGCCAAGAGAACTCTTCACTCCTGAAGCCATTCTCACTGATCCAAAGACTCTTCGAGACGAGCGTCCTCTTCAGTGTTGGTGTGACGGCGGTACCCAGCGAGATTCTGCATCGCCTGCGATCTGAGCAGTGGTCTGCCAGACTTTGCGTTTCTCCCTGGTCGCCTCAGCGCTGAAAGAGTGAATTTCCTCCTCTCATTGAAAGAGCTGCACGTGGCACGTCTTTTTAAAGATGTCTCGCCCGTGTTCTTCTGGGTGCGGTCGATTCATGTCATCTTCTGATGGTCACGATCGCTGCTCTGTGTACCTCGGCATTCAGCATGCAGCAGCAGCGTTCGTGGATGACTCATGTTCCTTCTGTGGGAACATGACCATCACTACACTGAGATCTAGACTCAATGATCTGACTAAAGTGAGAGTCCCCGTCCCCGCTACTCGATCTGCTTCTTCCACGAGAAGCTCTTCGACTCGCGGCCAGGGTGATCTGACGGTGACGGTGTGAAACAAAGCCCCGGCGATAATTCCTCGGGCCACACCCCCCGCTCCAGTGGTAGAGCCAGCGAGCGCCGCTTCGAATCAGCCGTCTACCTCTTCGCAGGTACCGTCTGTTTCGTTCAGCGCTCCAGAGGATGATGCGATGTCGATCGCGGCATCACAAGGCGGGCTTGATTCCTCGGGAGATGAGGATGCGGCTGCATTGCCTCCCTCGGGAGTGCCAGCGTTGCCCGTGTCTGATCCCGAGTTAACGGCCATGCTTTCTCGGGCCGCCGTGAGTATCGGGTTAGAGTGGAACCCTCCGCCCTGCCCCGATCTCTCACGGATGGATAACTGTTTTTTGGGCAAGGCTGCCGCCGCAAGGCCACAGCCGACCCCAATACCTTTTTTCCCCGAGTTGCATGCGGAGCTGACACGCTCTTGGAAGGCTCCTTTGTCCTCCCGAGAGCGTGCTCTAGCCTCCCCCGCCTTTCCTCCCCTCCATGGTGGGGCCGCCCGTGGGTACACTGGGATGCCCCTGGTGGAGCGCTCTGTTGCGATGCAGCTGTGTCCACAGAGCGCCTACTCCCGTGGTCCTCCTAAGCACCCATCCAAAGCCTGTAGGTTCTCGTCTGCTATGGCGGCGCGTTCCTATAGAGCGGCGGGACAGGCGGCCACCGCCCTGCATGCGATGAGCACCTTGCAGGTTTTCCAAGCCAAGTTGCTCAGAGATATGCACGAGGGGGGACTCGTGCATATCTCTGAGGACCAAACGGCCTTCAACGAACTGCGAGCGGCCACAGACCTTGCTCTCCGGGCAACGAAGGTGGCGGCTCGCTCCGTTGGTCAGGTGATGGCCACTAGCGTGGTCCAGGAGCGCCATCTCTGGCTTAACCTCGCAGATACATGGGATGCCGAGCGGACTCGTCTGCTCGACCCCCCGTTATCTCAGGTTGGCCTTTCGGCGGTGCAGTCGAGGACTTTGCCCAGCAGTTCTCGACTGCCCAGAAGCAGACGGAGGCGATCAAACAAATTCTGCCCCGATGGCCAGCTGCTGCCTCCACCCAGCCGTCGGTACAGACGCCTCCCTCTGCTCGCCGCCGAGGACGCCCCCCTCCGGCTCCCCTCCCTCCCACGCGGCCCCAGCAGCAGCCTTCACCCGGGTGGGCAGCACCCTGAGTTGGTTAAAGAAAGACTTGACATCATCACTGAGCACACAGACAGGAATGAGTGCGCTCGACGTCCCAGTGCGTCAGCCCACTCATTCCTCTCTGTCTCTGAGGGTGCGGAAGGGAGCGTGTGTCGTCCCTCGACTACGCCACTCCCCTCCCCCTCTATCGCCAGACCCCCGGCAGAACAGACCCCCGTGGAACGCTGGTCCTTCCCTGGTCTCTTCTGTCGGGGAGCGGGCTTCCACTGTGCATCCGGGCGTCCGGGCCCCAAGAAGACCGGTAGGTTACGACCGATCCTGGATCTGCGCATTTTGAACCGTGCTCTTCATCGACTACCGTTCAAAATGCTCACAGCCAAACGCATTTTCGAATGCGTTCGGCCTCAGGATTGGTTTGCAGCGATCGACCTGAAGGACGCGTACTTTCATGTCTCCATTTTGCCTCGACACAGACCGTTTCTTCGGTTCGCTTTCGAGGGCCAGGCATATCAGTACACGGTTCTCCCATTCGGGTTAGCTCTGTCCCCTCGCGTCTTCACAAAGATCGTCGAGGCAGCCCTTGTTCCCCTTCGCGAACACGGGGTTCGCATCCTGAACTATCTCGACGACTGGCTGATACTGGCACACTCTCGAGAACAGGTTTGCGAACACAGAGACCTGGTGCTCCGGCACCTAGCCCGTCTGGGCCTTTGGGTCAACCGGGAAAAGAGCAAACTTTGCCCCGTGCAGAGGATCTCTTTTCTCGGCATGGAGATAGACTCGGTCGCCATGTCCGCGCAGCTCACGAGCGAGCGCGCGCACTCACTGCTGACTTGTCTTCGACAGTTCGAGGGCAAGAGTGCGGTTCCACTGAAACTGTTTCAGAGGCTCCTGGGGCATATGGCATCCGCAGCCGCGGCAACGCCGCTTGGTTTGCTTCATATGAGACCTCTTCAGCTGTGGCTTCGCGATCGAGTCCCGAGGTGGGCATGGCATCGCGGCTCGCTCCGAGTTCCCAGTGCCGCCGAACCTTCTTCCCGCGGTCGAACCTCAGCTTTTTGCGGGCCGGTGTCTCTCTTCAGCGAGTTTCCAGGCATCTCGTTGTCTCCACGGAAGCATCTACCACGGGATGGGGTGCCATGTGCAATGGGCATGCAGCCGCGGGTTCCTGGACAGGACCCCAGCGCCTCATGCACATCAATTGCCTCGAGCTGCTGGCAGTACGCCTGGCCCTGCACCGCTTTCGAGCGTTGCTCAGGGGTCAACACGTACTTGTCCGTTCAGACAACACAACTGCAGTAGCATACATCAACCACCAGGGGGGTCTACGCTCACGCCGGTTGTCGCAGCTCGCCCGCCACCTCTTGTTATGGAGTCAGAAGCAGAGGACCTGAGGTCCCTTCGTGCAGTATACATTCCAGGAGACCGGAACCTGGCAGCCGACGAGCTGTCACGGGTCCGCCCTATCTCCAGCAAATGGCGACTCCATCCCCAGACGGTCTAGCTGATTTGGGACCAGTTCGGGGAGGCACAGATAGATCTGTTCGCCTCCCGGGACTCATCCCACTGCGCCAAGTTTTATTCCCTGACCGACGGTATGCTCGGCACAGATGCACTGGCGCACAGCTGGCCGCGGGGCCCACGCAAGTATGCGTTTCCCCCAGTGAGCTTTATGCGTTTCCCCCAGTGAGCTTTCTTGCACGGGTGTTGTGCAAGATCAAGGAGGACGAGGAGCAGCTCTTGCTGGTAGCCCCCTATTGGCCCACCAAGATATGGTTCTCCGAACTCATGCTCCTCGCGACAGCACCTCCTTGGCCTATTCCTCTGATACAAGATCTACTCACTCAGAGACGGGGCACTCTGTGGCACCCTCGTCCCGAGCTTTGGAGACTGCACGTGTGGCACCTGGACGGGACGAGGCAGGTTTGAGTTCGCTGCCACCTGCGGTGGCGGCAACCATCACTTCCGCTAGAGCGTCATCCACGAGACACCTTTACCCTTTGAAGTGGAAGCTCTTCATCAGCTGGTGCTCTGCTCGCGGAGAAGACCCCCGGAGTTGTTCGATCAGTGTCGTGCTTTCCTTCCTGCAAGAAGGGTTGGAGCGCAGGCTGTCGCCCTCCACCCTTAAGGTTTACGTTGCAGCCATTGCCGCCTCTCATGAAGCAGTAGAAGGTAAGTCCTTAGGGAAGCACAACCTGGTCATCAGGTTCCTGAGGGGAGCGAGGAGGCCACATCCGCCTCGTCCTCCCCTCGTACCTTCTTGGGACCTCTCAGTAGTTCTAAGTGCTCTGCAGAGGCCTCCCTTTGAGCCTTTGCAATCGGTAGAGTTAAAGTTTCTGTCCATGAAGACAGCACGTGACGAAGCGTGCCTGGAGTTCGGGCCGGCTTACTCTCACGTGATCCTGAGACCCCGGCCTGGATACGTGCCCAAGGTTCCCACCACTCCCTTCCGGGACCAAGTGGTGAACCTGCAAGCGCTGCCCCTGGAGGAGGCAGACCCAGCCTTGGCACTGCTCTGTCCAGTACGTGCTCTCCGCACCTACGTAGACAGAACGCGGTGTTTCAGGACCTCAGACCAGCTCTTTGTCTGTCATGGGGGAAGCCAGAAGGGAAGGGCTCTCTCAAAGCAACGGCTGTCACACTGGATAGTAGACGCCATTGCTTTGTCTTACCAGCAGCAAGGCCGTCCGTGCCCCCTTGGTGTGACGGCCCATTCCACTCGGAGTGTGGCCTCCTCTTGGGCTCTAGCGCACGGCACCTCGCTAACAGACATCTGCAGAGCTGCAGGCTGGGTGACACCCAACACCTTCGCAAGGTTCTATAATCTGCGAATTGAGCCGGTGTCCTCTCACGTACTCGCTTCCACCAGTACTGGACCCGCTTAGGTGTCTTCGCTTGCTCGCCACTCTTTGGTCTGGATAAGTGCGATATTCCCTCAGTGTCTTCCATTGAAGCCTTGAGTCCTCCAGCACCGATGATGCGGGCACCACTCTGGTTACTCTGGTTGCTGGCTAGGTGCCTCCATGTGCACGGTTCCCTATGGTAACTGTCTCATGTGTATTATCCACTGTAAGTCTCTATGAGCATGTGTCTTCCCTTGGCAAGCCATCTGCCACCCCTGGAGTTAAATTCTAGTAGCCACCTGCGGTTGGTGCTCCAGTGATCTCCATATGCGTCCTATTCGGCCATATGTGTATTTGTAAGTCGTCCTTCGGTAGGCATCTGGTAGCATGTCCCTCCCGGGATATGTTTCCCAGTGTACCTTGGTAATCCTGTGTCAAAGTGGGATCCCTGTAAAAAAAAGGGTAAGTGTAACAAAGTTCAGGGAAGAAGGAGGCAGGAACCGGATAATAATAATAAAATAAAACTTTATTTAAATAAAATAAACAAACAAATTACCTGCCAGCAGCCCCTCGCGGACGACTGCTGGCTACCCAAAATAAAACATAAATACCGGCCAGCAGCCCCTCACGGACGACTGCTGGCTTACCAAATAAAATATAAAATACAAATAAAAGCAGGCCTGTTCCTCTCTCGATCATCCACTCCGTCGCTCCCCCTTTATGGCTCCGCTCCTTCGTGAGAGATGCGAGACCGGTGTGCTTCGCAGGTGCTGCTCATTAGCAAACGCAACACCGGCCTCGCGACTTTCTCTCACGTCCCTCGGCCGTCCTGCTCACCACATACCCCCATCACCCCTCACAGGCCGGGGGGTACACCCGAGACTGTGCCTACTTCCCCCCCGGCGGCGGCGATCCCTGGGGGGTATGGATCGACGAGCCGAGGGAAACGGAGACGGAAGCCTGAGGAGCGACGGACACGAGAGAGGGGAGAGAGGGAAAAAAAAATAGTCCGGCTCCCACAACGCGCTGCCATCTTCCCTCACCAGCTGGGCGATCTCCTCCGCGGTGCCCGGCGGCGACGCTGGATGGCCCTCGGTGAACGCCTCGACGCTCCCCCGCCCCCGGTGGACGGCGACGGCTCCTCGGGTGCCTTGGGCAGACGGCAGGAGTCCCCCGCTCCCTGCTCCTCCCCTTCACTGGCGGATGGCAGCAGGCTCCAGCCCACGGCAAGCGGCGGTGACTCCTCCTCTCCCTCCCGAACGGCAGCCGCCCCTCCATTTTCCAGGCGGTCGGCGGCGAGCTCGGGCGTCCCACCGGCAACTCATCCCAGCGCCCCGCCTCGAGCGTCCATGGCCGCGAGTCCCCCGCTCCCTGCTCCTCCCCTTCTGCGGCGGACGGCAGCAGGCTCCGGCCCACGGCGAGCGGCGGCGACTCGCGCACCATGCTCGATGGCAACGCGGATTCCCCACAGCGGCGAGGACCCTCGGACAGCGCGTTCCTCCCTCTTCCCGGGTTTCGGCACCAGTGTAACAAAGTTCAGGGAAGAAGGAGGCAGGAACTGGATAATAATAATAAAATAAAACTTTATTTAAATAAAATAAACAAACAAATTACCTGCCAGCAGCCCCTCGCGGACGACTGCTGGCTACCCAAAATAAAACATAAATACCGGCCAGCAGCCCCTCACGGACGACTGCTGGCTTACCAAATAAAATATAAAATACAAATAAAACTAGGCCTGTTCCTCTCTCGATCATCCACTCCGTCGCTCCCCCTTTATGGCTCCGCTCCTTCGTGAGAGATGCGAGACCGGTGTGCTTCACAGGTGCTGCTCATTAGCAAACGCAACACCGGCCTCGCGACTTTCTCTCACGTCCCTCGGCCGTCCTGCTCACCACAGTAAGGTTCAGGGGTCCAGACTTTCGCAGGGCACTGGAAGACCGCTTGAAGATGGCGTGATGGCACTGACCCCCATTCTCCGTCACTTCTGACGTAACTCGAAGTGACTACGAAAGGGAACGTCTCGGTTACGAATGTAACCCTCGTTACCTGAGTAGGGAACGGAGACGTTACGTCTCCCTGCCACTTCTGCTGTACCGCTGGGTAGACGCCTAGTTCAGTCTTGGCTCCTCAGCGAAGACATACTGCGGTTGCGTTCACTTCCTCCTTTTATACTCACGGAGTAGGGCGGAGTACGCTATGCAAATTTCCGCAGCCCCAAGGCATTGCATGCCATTGGCTCGTTGTTAAATACTCGAAGAGGATTGGCTTTCATGCGAAACCCCCATTCTCCGTCACTTCTGACGTAACGCCTCCGTTCCCTACTCAGGGAACGAGGGTTACATCCGTAACCGAGACGTTTTCGGTTACAGAACAGCTGAAATGAGTTAGTTTAATCAACTCTGAGTTGACTGACTCTGAGTTAAGCGCGTGCACCACAGCTATAAAAAGCCATTATCAATGGAGCGCAGATATTATGAGTCACCATGGCAACAGCGCCAGACAAAAAGAGGTGTTGGGTATAATTAATTACCAAGTAATCTAAATATTGTAATTTAATTAAAGGGATTACTCTTAATTCTTCTTTAATTTAAAATAAAATATGATGCAATTACATTAAATAGGCTACTGCATAAACTATAGACCAATTCAGTATAAAACAATAGTGGATTTAGCATACATTTTTAAAAGGTATATATAACCTTCTCCCTCTACACACTTTGATCAATTCAAGAATAATTCATGCAATTGTATTGTTAATTTGAAAGCATTAAAAGTGCAGTTTCTTGTCTCTCCTCCTTGTATTAATCAAGTGGTTGAGGTTGATATAGGATTTAGAAATATGTAGACCAATACTTTCTAGAGATAGTAATTATTACATTAATCTAACTACACCGTTGAAGATGTCATTTGTTGTTAATAAATCATAACTATTTTAGAGTAACTGTTATAATATCAGAGGTGAAACTGGAAGAATGTTATTCAACCTAAAGTAGTCTACTATTACTTTGATACATTTTTACTTAAGTAAAAGTAAAAATACCAGTCTAAAAAATCTACTCAAGTAAAAAGTAGTTAATTTAAAACACGAGTAAAAGTTGCTGAGTAACTTGTTTAACAGCGGGGGTGGGGTGGGGGACTCCCCCAAGTGGGGTTGTAACGTATGAGAGTTTCACAGTATGAGAACCGTCTCAGAAAATATCACGGTTTATGGTATTAAACAATTGTTAAATATATAAACTGCATTATTAAATTACGGTTATTATTTTCATCAGTTAAAATGATAGTTAAATAAATTAAACATTTGTTCAATAAAACATAATATCAACTAACTTCAATAATTGATTATGATTATGATTGACATCTTATTTTTTATCATTAATAACTTATAAAATTTAATTTTTTTTTTTAATGATTTAATAGAAATATATTATCCAAAACAGTGGTAATCAAATAAAAGTTTAGCAAATGTTTTAATCCTTTTATTTTTTGGCAAAGTGCTGCAAAACAGATTTAGTCAATTAAACCATGGACAAACTATATACAGTATATATTCCTTAAAGAATGTGTAAATACATTTTAGTATTATTGTTGGTGTTTAAACAGCACTTCCTCTTTAAAAAAGGGGAGGAGAACACAAGAAACTCTGGGTTTACTGAAGAAAACCTGCTCCCGACCAGGTTAGGTTCACAGAGTAAGTTACCATGGTAACTGACTCTGAGTATAAGTTACCTCTCTTTCAGAAACGGGCTTGACTTACTCTGCTTTCTCGGGTTTGATATACCCCCCTTTCTGAAACGGAAAACCCAGAGTTTCATGTGTTTTTTGAAAAACTTACAGTTTAAACATCTTAATCATTATTTTCAAAAAGGAAAGAAAAGAAAAACGTGTTTTTAAGGGGGAAAGTATTTTTTACAAACATCAGGAATAATAATTAAATGCCTTGTGATGAAGTTAAAATTATCTGATATTTTAGAAACATGAGTTTAAATCATGGACAAGGTTTTTTTTATATATATATAATACTGTTAATCAGTGGATACGTTTTTTTTTTTTAACATTTTGTAATAAATTAACAGATCTTCATAAAAATGAGTATCATGATTCAAATGCTTTGAAAAGAATATAAATGTTAATTTACCTCTCTGTCAGGTGGAAAGTCTTTCGACACAAGATTTGCGCTAGTGCATTACATTGATGTACTTTCGCGCTACAATAATGCGTTCTCGACATTTGACAGGAAAATAACGCCATACGCTATGTAGTAGTTTGTACATTGAGGGCTACTGTAGAAATATGTCAGTGCAAAATGGCTATTTCAATGTGAGGAGACCCGCGATGTATGTAGACAGAAAAAGCTAATTCTAAGTTAATAACAACATAACTGTTCATTATGTAAGGTCTTCATAAACCACTGTAAACATAGTTATGTATATGATATTGCATTTCTGTCCACAGATCCTCCTAAATATTACACAATGCACCTTAATGATGCAGTTTAATCATGATGCTTGTAATAATAATAATAATATATATATATATATATATAGTTGTAATAATAATATGTATAATGCTTATAACATGGGCTTGTCAGTGACATGTAAGAGTGCCCGCAATTTAAAAAAAAAAAAAGAAGAGAAAAAAGTTTGTAAACATGTTTTTAAGGGGAAAAGTTTTTTTTTTTTTTTTTTTTTTTACAAACATCAGGAATAATAATCAAATGCCTTGTGATAAACTTAAAAAAATTATCTGATATTTTAGGAACCTTGAGTTAAATCATGGACAAGGTTTTATATATATATATATATATATATATATATATATATATATAATATTGTTAATCAGTGGAGAACTTTTTTTTATATTTTGTAATAAATTAAACAGATCTGCATAAAAATGAGTATCATGACTCAAATGCTTTGAAAAGAAAAGAAATGTTAATTTACCTCTCTGTCAGGTGGAAAGTCTTTTCGACACAAGTGGGCAATGATTCCAGCTGCCAGAGCATCTCCTAGTACGTTGATCATTGTTCGAAAGCGATCTCTTTAAACCAGAAGGGGTGGAAGACTTTATTGATTCCATCATCATTATTTTTGCCTCATGCATTGTGTTTTAATAAAAAAAATAATATTTACTCCACTCTGTATAAATATTTACTTTTATTAATATTTACTTTTATAATACACTCTTAGAAGAAAAAAAAGGTTCTAAAGCACAATGTATTTGGAACCCCTAAAATGCAATGCTCACAAATGATCACAAAATTCAAGATATGGGGGTTAAAAATGTAATTAATCAACATCACACGAAGAGTGCAGTTTTCAAGCAAGTTTTTTCAGCAATTTCAGTTTTTCTCCTCCAAAAATCAGCATGATTAAAATGGGATATTAAGTTACTACAACAGTTTAATAAACAATAATTTAATTACAACTACAAAATGTTGCAGAATAATGTAATATATGAATGAATAATAGCCTATAATAAACCTTTGTGCCAAAAGGGTTCTTTCTTGTCATTATCATCATTTTTTTAAATAAAAGGTCCTTTGCAGTTGAGTAAAGAACCCTATGCTACATATATAGAACCCTTCTTTCTAAGAGTGTAGTTCCTATTTACATTTAAAGGTACAATATGCAAGATTGTTTCGCCACAAGGGGTCGCTAACCTCTTACAATAACAAAGCCGTATATTAAAGGGTTAGTTCACCCAACAATGAAAATTCTGTCAGTATTTACTCACCCTCATGTTGTTCCAACCCCGTAAGACCTTCGTTCATCTTCGGAACACAAATTAAGATATTTAAGATATTAAGATCACTCCTGCATACTAGTCCATAGGCTTCTTGAGGGAATGACTTGCTGTCCTCGAAAAGTCATTCAAGACATCGTTAAAATAGTCCAAGTGACTACAGGGGCTCAATCTTAAGTTTATCAAACGACGAGAACACTTTTGTGTGCAAAAAAACAACAAAAATAATGACTTTATTTCAACTATTCATTTATTTCTCCCTCTGCGCGAGTCAGGATACTAGTTTAATAGCGTAAGCTTCTGTTATTGAACGTCACACGCATCACACACGACCAGCATCGGCCAATAGTGAGCCTACGTGTGACGTAGCTTTACGCAATGACACTACGTTAACTGACTACAGGCCCATGGAGAAGGAAGTGAATAGTTGAAATAAAGTCGTTATTTTTGTTTGTTTTTGCGCACAAAAAGTATTCTCGTCGTTTGATAAAGTTAAAATTGAGCCCCTGTAGTCACTTGGACTATTTTAACGATGTCTTTAATGACTTTTAGATGCCAGCAAGAGTCATTCCCTCAAGAAGCCTATGGACTAGTATGCAGGAGAGATCTTAATATCTTATATATCTTAATTTGTGTTCCGAAGATGAACGAAGGTCTTACAGGGTTGGAACAACATGAGGGTGAGTAAATACTGACAGAATTTTCATTTTTGGGTGAACTAACCCTTTAATGACATATATTCCGCATTAAGCGTAATTATGGATCTTGTCATCATTGCGATTCCTTCTATATATTAAGTTGCTCAAGCAAGTGGTCAAATATTTATTATATTTAACCATGTATTTATATTAAAATCGCAAACATTTTTAAATTAAAACTTAAAACTGACAAAAAAGCTGACTTTTCGTGCCTTTTCTTTTGCATTTAAAATTTAATACAAAAAATCTTGCATGTCACAAAGAACTTGTTTTTCTACCTCCACAAATGAGACGAGTGTCGTTCATTATGTCCTTGTTGAGGTAAATTGTAGTTTTCCTTCCTTGAAACCCCAGTCTTAGATTAAAAAGATGAAAAGTAGTATTTAATTAAATGCATTTATGGTGAGATTACTACATTTTATTGAATTAAATGTATTTATGGTGAAACTACTACATTTCCAGGTCAATCTGTGTTCATTTTGACCACAAACCTTGCGCTGTCACTTTATTTCTGCGTGTGCAGCACAGCAAAAATAGACTCATTGCGGAAACGATCTCTGCACTGCTGTATACGCACCGCAACTGGAACGGATCGACGGACTGCATCCGCGTGCAGTGTGAAAGCTCTAACCTGGACCATGGCAAGCAGACTTTGAGACAAAAAGAGGACTAACGCCCGTTTCACACATACTCCGTTTGCAGTGTGTATGCGGTCCGTATTTTTTTCCGTACCCATTTAACATCCATAATGTTTGAACAAAACCCTGCTAGGGGCATAATGGGCATGACCAACCCAGTTGTCCACGTTTGTCGCCATGGTTACTATTGCAGTACGAGGTCAAACCTGGCGGAAACCAGGGTAACGCGGATATGACGTCATTGACTGGCGACTCCTCACCCCTGCTCACACGCCCCGTTTCCTTGGTTAAAAATCACAATTTTCTCACAATTTACAAATAGTTGGAAACATTTTGTCACATGCCTGTCCTGTCTTGTGTTGCACATGGGTGTTTGTCATAATGTGCCATGTGCTGTTGTGATTGTTGATCCCTCCCCCTCGTTACCTGATTAGTGTTTGAGTTGTTCCACCTGTCCCCTCTTGATTTGTTCCCTTTTTAAGTCTCCTCTTCTATGCAGTCTTTGTCGGTTCGTTGTCATACGTCATCCCAGTTCCTTGTTGATGTTCTTATGGTCAGAGTCTATGTTGGTTTCATGTTCATTTATTGTGTTTTCCCCCTTGTGGGTTTTTGATTTGTGTTTGTTTTGTTTTTGTTAATAAATCCTCCTTGTTTTTGCACTTGAGTTCTCTTCCCATTTTTGTAAGTGTTCCGTGACACATTTGGGACATTGTAAGTAATCAACTAATCAAAATATATAACATTGGCCTAGTGGTTTTCGGATATTTTACTGCAAAAATCCTGCATATTGTACCTTTAATTTACATACTTATAATCCATTGAATTATAATCATGACACTGATTACTGCTTTTTTTTTCCAACAGATAAATGTCAGTCATCTCAACTTACAAGATCCAATCAATGGCCACAATCAGTGTGATGTCATCTGGTGGCAATCCAACAGATGTCAACACTATCACCATGGTTACAAGGCCTGCCTGAGGGATTCCAGCAGCACCTATACTGGCAGCGGTCGCCGTTATACTGGAGAAAATCAGAATAGGATGATTATTATGATTTAACTCTGATTCCTGATAGAACTGATCACATCAGATGAATCTGTCTAGTTTCCAATAACTAAGTTTGCACAAAACCAATATTTTGTGGTCGATAAAAATAGGATTTGAAATAGTTGATTCTTAAGTTTTAATTTTGTTTTCCCAATGCTGACTATATTTAGTTATCTCTGCCGGTCTGCAAGTACCTGATGGTGACAAGCTGTCCGAAATCCAGTTCATACTCATTGACCTGAGCAATGAAAATAGCAGCAACTGCTTCATAAAGCGCTGTTCCATCCATGTTAATAGTGGCTCCCACTGGCAGCACAAACCGGGCAATCTGCCTGTCCACTCGGCAGTTCTCTAGCAAACATTTCATTGTAATGGGCAGCGTTGCTGAGCTTTGAAAAAGAACAAGATGCCTCACTCTTACAATGCCTACTTCATTTAATTGAGTTGGGACAAGTTATTTACACGTTTTTTTGAGGAATTCATCTTACCTGGATGACGTGGCTAGGGCAATGACCATGGCTTGCAGAAGTCCTCTAATGTATGTGAAAGGATTTTTACGTGTCAAAATAAAATAGAAGAATGGAAGCAAGATGAGGCCGTGTACAAACAGGCCTGCCAGGACCGTCACCCCATACCAGCCCAGTTTCTTCCCAAGTGTGGAGGGATCGCTCATGTCCAGGATTTTGCCAGCCACAAGGAAGATAATACCAAAAGGAAAATACCTGTTGAAAAATGCAGGGAAGAAGTTAAACAGTCTGGTAGGAATTAGTCGAATGATTCTCAAGAATGTTATTCTTTAAATGCCCATCATGTTGACTTTGAAAACACCAATCCCAAACTTCTGTACTGTGATATTTTAAGTAAAACAGGGTAATCAATTTAAAAATGTAGGAGGGTACTTTTTTGTCCATTAAAAATCTTTTATTTTTTAAATTTACAGATGATTTTTTTTTGATCTTTTAAAAATGATATATGCACTGATTCGTTCACATTAAAATGTAAATGTATTAAGGAAAGAAATAGGGTCGATTTTGTTGACATTTCCCTGCCATGCATGTGCTGATGGCATTGTTAGCCCTACACTACCCCAGCTGAATGGAGAATGTGTGACAGGCTCTTAAGTTCAGGTGATCCATAATCCCTGCATGTGCCAAATGACAGCATCGCTTTAACACACCTTCATGCTTGCAGTCGTTATGCACATGCCAGCTCAGCTGCATGCTGGAAACTTCCTCTCAGATTCTCAGCTTATTGAATCTCAGCCCTCAAGCAACGTATTCGGTAAAAACGTTTGTATTTTTAATTTGAATAAAAAATACATTTTTAATTTTGAAGGGGTCATGAACTGTTTTAATGTTTTATTGTTTTATAATTTTTCCTGGGGTGCACTTATAATTTTAGTATAATCTCTACATAAATTATTTTCATAATTTAGAATTTAAAAGGCATTATTGCTACCCTGATTTTATTAATTTGAACGCTCTGTTTTAAGGCAGTGTAAATGCCTACTGCTGTAATTGGCTAAAAGAATTCAGCCACTGATAAACCAGCGATTGTAGAGGGAGCGTTCTTTGATCACTTTCAACATATAATTAATAACAGTTTACATAAACAGATTATTTTCATCCTACTAAGAGAAACAATGTGAAGTTGATTTAGTCACTGGTTTAATTTACTGACACATAGACAAGACCATCTGACTGTACACAAATCATATAAAAAATCACTGGTCATAGATCAGGCATTAGAATTAGCACGGTTACTTGCATGTTGTGGCATTACTGTCGAGTCCATTTCGTAAAAGTCTGTTTGCAAAGCCTGTGCCGAAATTGCGACTGATTTACCAAAGAATCCACAGTAAAATGTACCGAATACAAATAAATAATGCTCAACTGAGACATTCAAATTGTTAAAAATAAATAACTACATTCCTAGCTTTAGGATCTTTTGGAAGGAAGTGTTATTTTTAGTCCTATATCACCCCCTTTAGTCCTCTATCTATAAAAGGCACATTCCACAAAGAGTCGTTCGCTGGGCTGAAACTTTCCGTTCTGAAACTTACAGGATTTACTTATAGTATGATGACATTTTATATGTCAAAAGCTTAAAAGAAATTTTATTTCTCAAAGGCTCAAAGAAATCTGACCCCTTTAACAACAGTTTTGTATGGAATTACAAAACTATAAAGTGAACCTTTAAAAAAATGCTGCTTTCTTTCTTACCATACAGCAGCATTAATGATCTTCATCACACATTCATTGATGCACTGGCAAACATTCACCAGAGGAGCTCCCCGTTCGCCCATTTTACCAAGTAAGAGACCTAAAGGAAAAGCCCTTTGTTATATTTATGCTTTTAATCATGATGTTACTAAATGAAGATACTTTAATAGGTGAAGGCAAATGTTTTACCCATTGTGGCTGAAAAATAACAATGCCGAGTACATTCATCTGCTGACTGCTGCCTGGACGGGTCTTATACTGGATGTCTGGAGCGGGGGTAAGTTCCAACAGCACCGTTCGACCCTTTTGATTGTCGTCATCTGGCATCAAGTAAACAAAATTTGGGCGTCCAGTATTCACTGGTGTTTTTAAGATGGGAATAAGGTCTGTCTTATACTGAAACAACAAAAATAGGTTTTGCATTTTCATAAGAAAATGTGAGTATGTTCATTGTTCAATCCTTGGTATAACAATTTTGTCAATATTCTAGGTGATATATAATGTAGCCACCTTGCAAAATGGTTGCTAGGGAGTTGCTAGGCAATTGCATACTGGCTCAAGTAAGTAAAGTAAAAAAACAAAACAATTTGCCACATGATTTGAGGTCAAAGGCTGTATATATACCAAAACAGTTCACTCATATTACTATGAATGAGAGAAAGTGGTATGCAATTCGGTAGAAAATGTCCCGCGTTTTAATAAATCCAGTCATTAGTTTGTAAAGCAATCGCATCACTGCAGCTGAATCTCTGGTTAGGACTAGGAACTTAGGACTAGGCTGAATCTCTGGTTAGGACTGCACAGGCGCCTTGGCTGGATTTCAAAACCTTGTATGAACGCTTTAAAGGGACAATGTGTAGGAATTTCTCCCATCTAGTGGTGAAAATGTATTTTGCATTCAAATGAATTGTGCTCTCCATCGCCTAGCTTTTTCAAATGCGCATTGCATCTACAGTAGGCATTATGTACCAAGCTATGACAGTATGTCTTCTAATAGCACTTCGTCGAGTGTTCCTTCGGGTGAACAGGTTTGTCATTTCAAACAAACAGCAACTTGACACAACAAACAAACAAATGTTACAGTATGAATTACTGACTGTGAAATACATGAACTATTGTAATACGTAGTTATTCCTTCTTTATTCGTTATATTTTCTGAAGTATATGCATTGTTAGATATCATCAACTTTTACCTATAAATGTTCATCTGTCTATAAAATAAAGTACACACCCAAAAAGAAAAAAAACTATAATTAAGCAACATAATTAAGTAACTTTGACTTACCTGTCGAGAAGAAAGCAACTTCAGTGTCTCTTTTGAAATCTTTCTCCTGTATTAGCTCTATCCACCTGGAAAAACCTATCCCGACATTAACTTGTGTTTTTTTGTAATCTCTGGTCACGTTTCCTTTTACGATCTATTTTGGACTTTTCTGGCAACGAGGATTTGCAATGCAGGCTTTTAAACTTGCTGGGGCAGTGACAAGCGCCTCTCACTGCTCTGCACCTCAGTTTCTGCTGCTTTCAGTTACATCATGCTGGCTCTGAACGAAAACGTGCTCTGCAAAAATAGTTTTTCAAGATGGCGGAACTACGTGGAAGCCTCCGTAGACCTACCCGTCCCATGTATATAAGGATAGTTAAATTCTTAATTTACGAGGATAAGTCAGATAATTACCATATAATTGCCATATAATTGGAGGTATGACAGATAATTGGAGGTATTTGTACACCATTGAGGACATATGAATAAAAATATTGATTTTAAATAAAAAAATACATAAAAAAGTACACATTGTCCCTTTAATAATGCAATTTAAAAATAAGAAATAACATTTATGGAACAGTTCAAGTTCATGTAGTAGGTCTTTTATGCACAAAATAGCTGTTTGGAGACAATATAACATCTCGGTTACATATGTAACCCTCGTTCCTTGAAGGAGGGAACGGAGGTGTATGTAAACGTATCAACGTATTGGGATTGCGTCAGAGAGCCCCAATCATCCTGAGTATGAACTGAACGAGCAAATGCACATTGGCTTGCGAAATTTGAATCTCGCACTCGAGCCCGCAGCACAGGTATAAATAGGAAGCGAATGCAAGCACCAGTTGTTTTCCACTGAGGAGCTGAGCAGGAGCCTGGCATCAGCGGTGGTCCAGCAATGGTGGCAACGTGACATACGTCTCCTTTTCTATCCTTCAGGGAAAGTGGGTTACATATGTAAACGAGACATTCCCTTTCAGTCGGTACTTTCTACGTACATAGACGTACTGACGTATTGAGATCTCGTAAAACGCCACCTATTGCTTCTAGCGCCCAGAATAGCGTCCCTTCTAGCACCCAGAATAAGCTTCTTGATCCCCTCACAACTTTGGACGGAAGATGGGACAAGACTTACGCCGAGGAAGTCTTACTGCTATTCTGCATGACCCATTCAGTTAGACTATTAGATATCAAAGAACTGCTACGCTAAGCTACATTCGACTGCTGGAGGATGTGGATGAACTCAACAGGGTTCACCTAGGGAACTCACCTGGGGCAGAAATGGTTCACATATCCTGTCCATAAGAGGGCAATGGTGCAGCAAGCCCACACTTTGAGTGCTTACCGGCTATGGGATGCAAGCATGGGAGGATATCGGCTCGACGCGAAGGCTATAAAACCAAAACGTATTAGAAGTCACCCAGCCCACAGCTCTACAAATATCTGTCAGCGAGGCGCCAAGGAAGAAGCAACACTCCTAGTGAAAGAGGGGTGTAACCCCGGCATCCTGGCCAAATTTGCCCAGTGGCCTCTGTTCTCCATGGCCTCCTAATCATCCCTATATACTCATTGTCTTCAAAACTCTGTCTCCTCTCCACCAATAAGCTCCACCAAGAAGCTCTCCACCACACCTGTTGTGGGCGTTCTAGCACAATATGGCTGCCGTCGCTTCATCCAGGTAGATTCTGCACATTTGTGGTGGTTGAGGATATGTAAAGCACTTTGAGTGACGAGAAAAGCGCTATATAAATGTAATGAATTATTATTATTACTATTATTAATGATGTAGTAAGCCAGATTCAGGCCATATCCAGATCAGATGGTATACCTCCACTTCAATATGACTACAATGCATCCCTGAATGTTAGCAGAGATTGTGTCAACAAGATTCTCCCCTGTGAAGGCCTCATCGACACGACAACCATCCCAAACAAACCCGTTGCAACACCGGCATGATGACCTTGATCTTCAACCAAATGGAACTGGATAAATATTCTGAATGTTCTGATCCAAGGTTTCTTCCAAGGTCTTTTTTCTCCATTCTGTCACCTGATTTTGGCTCCTTCCCACTGTCACCTTTGGCTTTTGGCTTGCTTAGTTGGGGACATTTAGGCCTCGTTTACACTGCATGGTTCAAGTGACTCAAATCCGATTTTTTCCTGTCATGTGGCATAGATTGGATATGACCAGTGAACGTGTAAGCAGGGAAAAAACGCATGGATTTCGATTTTGTCAGATCGGATTCAGGCCTCTTTCATATGTGGTAATAAATCGGATATGAATCGGATATGTGCATTTGTGTGTGCCATGTATTCCCCGGTAATGCGAGTCGTACGTCATTAAAAAGTGCGCGATTATAGGCGCGATGGAAGAAAGGATACACACAGTGGAGCAATGCGGAGGTTTCATGTCTTTTGAGTGTTTGGGGTGAAGAGTGCAGGCAAAAATGCAGGATTGTTACAGAAATAAATCCATTTTTGAAGACATTTCACAAGATTTCACAAGACATTTGAGGCTTCGTTTTAAGTGCTCGTGGCTAGAGCCTCTCCTCTTTCTTTTCTCCGCCGTACGAGACCAATTGTTTTGATGACTTATTGAAATATTGTGAAAAGAAAACACTGGATAATTTTATTCGCATCTGCATCCATTGATTTCGTGCTGTTTTGCTTAATTTCCCGGGTCAGAACGCCTGCACTTGGTAGTTTCAGCAGTGTATAGTGTAAATGCAAAAATCGGATATGGGTCACTTTTAAAAGATGATGTAAGCAGATCGTCAAAAAAATCGAATATAGTCAGAAAATCGGATTTGGGCATCAAGACCTGCAATGTAAATGCAGCCTTAAAGGCAGAGTAGGTAAGTTTGAGAAACTAGCAGAAAACTGCTGGATGAAAGTATCCAACAGAGAAACTCCCACCCCCTCCCTTCTGGGCTCCTTCCAAACCATGCCCCCAAAACACATAAAACGTGTGATACTGACTGCTCAGCTGGTTTACCAGCGCCGAGCGGAAAGGAACGTAGTGCATGGAGTGACATCACCTTTTTTTTTGGCTTGTTTGCCTGCGCTGACTATATATGCAGGTAAAGGTGGTACTGGGAATTTTGACTGCTCTTTGACTGCCATAATTGTGAGACTTCCTAGCTTCTGGCTGGTATGTGCCTCTCCTCTTTTAAAACGAGCGAGTCAACTGGGTGCGCGCATGTGGGCAGCTCCTGTAGCAGCAGGGATGGTCATGGTAGCTAGGGAGAGTGACAGTCGACCAGCCAATCATTGCATTTGTTCTGAATGGAAAGAATAGCTGTGTTTATTGTAGCCCTGAGAGGACTACAAACACTCGATTTTTATACTCGATTTTTTATACTGGTATATAAAGACAGTTTAAACAAAACGAAAGGCACTGGGACGGCACACTGAGAACCAGCATGGCCCGCCCCAAAATAGCTATAGCCTATATGCACGATCGCTTCCGGGTTTGTCTCAGCACGCCCAGTTACATCCAGTGCTGCGTCAGAAGCCGGTTTTGCATTAGGTGCAGATAGTGTCAAATTCCACTTGCTGTTTACAAAAACTTCCTGCGGTTAACGTGAATGATGTTAACAACATTGTGAGGCAGTTAGCTGTCACAGAAGAGTAAATAATTGAAGGGCTTTAAATTATATATTTCGAGCTACATCAACAAATTTGAGGGTGAGTATTCTCTCATATCATGCGAAATCTGACTAGCGAATCAGCTTTTCGAAAATCGTTGTCTCCGTTTCTGAAAAAACGGATTTTATTAAAGTTTTGCGGCTATATACTCTGCCTGCAAAAAGCGCTTGCGGAATTAAAGAAGCTGGCTGAGATTCTTTCGGACATATGTCAGCAGGGTTTGTGCATAGAGTGTATTGTCCAGCCTTGAGGGTTCGGGACATGAGCCCAACTCTCTCAGCGGCATGGGAAAGCATAGCGCCAATTCTGGATCAGGCTCAGGCAATGATGCTCTCCCAGAAGGAGCCAGCGAAGCCTAGTCTTCATATCCAGATACAAGTCCGCCCTCCGATGCTGCAATAGACATCTGGTTGGCAGAGGGAGCTCTGAATAAAACAACAGGCCAGTCATGAGAGGAGCCAGTGCGATCAACCGGAGACTCCACAGCTTGCGGTGTTTGAGAGGAGTGAGGGGTCCACAGGGATTGGCTACCGGGCGGGGAAGCCCTCTCTGTGATCCTCAAGTCACCCTGGCTATTCATCGAAGTAGCTCTCTTTTGGGGTTGGGCAAAAGAGGAACTAGATCAAAGCATAGTTAAAGGGACCCCACCTCGTTTGAGGTATAGGAGTCTGAATTCTCAAACTACTGAATGCCCAGACACGCAATGCAGTGTTTGTGACAGTCAGCTTGCGCCAGGGAAGGACCACATCCAGAAACACACGGTAATATGAGATCTTGAAAAAGACGCAGTCACACCTGTGTTTGTTTTTTCAGGAATTAGCTCTCTCAGAAGTATACAGGTAATAATGGCCACAGCGACACTGGCAGGGGATGGTGCTGCCTGCACAGTGAAGCACTCACTGAACTGACATTAAAAAAGCGACCTCTTAGAAGACGGTCTCGAACCAACCAATGCTGTGAAAACAGCAGTTGAGAGCTGTGAGCTCGCGACCACCGCTGCACATGCCGTAAGAACAACACTGCTGGAGAGGCTTCTTAACGAAGAACACTCGACACACTCGTTGGCTGTATTCACCACTCTCAGAGAATGCATTCAAAATGATTTGTTCGGCTCTGAAGCGAAAGACAACTGCTTGCATCTGCTTCCTATTTCGCTGTGGAGCAGAGCGCGAGATGCAAATCTGCCATGCCAATGGCTGATCTGCATTGGCTCATTCTGTTTACACTCAAAGATGATTGGGGCTCCCTGACGTGATCCCAATATGTTAGTATGTCTATGTACGCCAATTGTGACGGACTGAAAGGGAACAGGCTTTTCTTGAAATGAACTTTGGTATTGTTCATGATCGCAGTACAAACACCGTTCATTTGTCACTTGTCAAATAAGTGGCATTTAATGTGTTAAAGAGTTAACTCACCTGCTGGAATGTGGCTTCAATGAGATTGGAGGGGATCATATTCCTGAGGATACAAAATATGATGCCAATTCATTAATTCATTCACATTATGAATATTTAGTACATTAATCCCCTATGATATGTCATACACACTGCAGATTTAAGCACCAGCTAGTGTGGCAGCCAAAACTAACAGCAGCTTTGTCCATGGGCAGAAGGGAGTGGGGGATGGGAGGGTCCTCCTCCTCTTACTTTGTACAGATTACTAAAAATATCCTAATCACCCCACTGCTTTAATAGGATTGCACTGTATGGGATGGCTTAGACTCCCCATGGACAATTCTTTCCAATGAATCAAAATAACAGTGACGCATCAAAATGAGGAGCAATTTACCCCCAACGTTTATCATTTTTCAGTTAAAAAGCTAATATTAAAGGGATAGTTCACCCCAGAATTAAAATACTGTCATCATTCCATCTCATGCTATTCCAAACCTGTGTGACTATTTCCTTCTGTATAAAAACACCATAACAGTGGTATGTGTGATTTTTGTGTTATATAAATAGCACAGTGATTTTATTTGTATATTATAATATATTCTTCTGAAGCCATACAATAGACTTTGTGAAGAAAATACTGTCATAGTTGAATTTCAACACAACAAAACATTTAGACACAACACACAATTCATATGAAATCCTTTTATGGTGCCTTTGTGTAATTTTTTAAGTCTGGGTGTTCCGATTTCCATTGTTTGTAATTGCATGGAAAAACTTTCTCTTTCTGTGTCACATAGGAGAAAAAAATAACCAACACAAGTTTGAAACAATATTTTTGGGTAATATCCCTTTAAGGTATTTTCCATTCCTGACACAGAACACATTCGAACCCACCAAGAAGTCCAAACATTAACCATTAATTACCCCTAAAATCAGATGGAAATCGATTGAAAAGTTCATCCAAGCCTCTAACCCCATTTCTATTAGGACCACTAAAGTCAAATGCGATTGGCAAATAGCATACAGTTAGGATTGGCGGTATGGTTCTGTTCTGGGCATGCCGCCTAGCATGGAGAAGGCCCTATTGCCCTTAGGGTAAACAGAACCAAAATGAATGTATTGCAGATATCATTAAATTAATTAATTTTATTGTACAAGATAATTTGAGAATTTGAGTCTGATTCAGGGGTAATCAGAATGCCGAATCCTGACTGATGAGAGGAGGAGCTGGGGATGGAGGAGGGTAATAAGCTCCTGAGAAACGTGATAGTTGCTGTTAATACTGAAAGGAGGGCTTATATACAGTATGTCTACATTGATAGACATCGTATTCCTATAAGTAGACACGGATCTGCTGAGAGTCAGCTGATGCGAGCTTGTCTAACGTGACCTACCAGAGCTGACGCTTTGCTCAAAATCTAAGCCTATTCCTAAAATCTGCTTGGTCTGCAAAGTTGTTGTTTGTACCTGACAAAATGTGTCAAAGTCCATTCTGACTGTACCTGACCAGATCCAGCAGGGCATCTGCAGATGTTATGACCTGTCCACCTCCCAGTCTGTTGCTCTCCACATCTGTCCCATAGCCAGGTTTGATAATTAGAACAAGTACAATGCCAACCACTACAGCAATGAATGTGGTCCAAAGGTAGTAGGTGACCGTTAGCACCCCCATCCTGCAGCAGGCCTTTGACTCCATTGATGACAGTCCAGACATTAAACTACAGAGAGTAAGAGCTGATATGAGGAGATGTTCACACATTCTTAATGTGTGACATTAAGAATTTTGTCTAATAGTTTTAAAATGTAATATGCAGATGTGAATAAATCCAACTCCACCTGGAGGTGATTAGCGGGAGAATCAACATTTTAAGTATCCGCATGAGCAGCTCACCAGGAAAGGAGAAATAGATTTTAGCCTGATTACAAAAACAGAGAAAGAGTTGTTCAGATGATATTCAGACTTTTAATCAGTAATGTGTGGGTGTGTATATATATATATATATATATATATATATATATATATATATATACACACACATACACACACTGTATACAGTCAAACCAAAAAAAATATTCAGACACCAGATATAATGTTTTAGAATTTTTTTTTACTAGTAGGTGCAGGACACTATAGTTAATATATGTGATGATAGCAAAATAAAGTCAACTGTGACATATTATACTCAAAAACTTTTCATAATACAATGGACTACCATTCAAATTTATACAAATTTGGGACCAAAAATTATCATTCTGGCAATTTCCCCCCTCCGACAATCCTAGCTATGTCCCGATTATCTTGATGTTTTTTCAGATTATCTTATCAGATTCTCCCTTGGTGTGAGGTGTGTTAAAGGGATAGTTCACTTTGAAATTAATTTTTGATATGTTTTAGCTTACCTCAAGGGCATCCAAGATGTAGGTGTCTTTGTTTCCACAGTATTTTCAATTTTGACATTTTTCGGTCACACCATTGTTGTCTGTCAGTCATATACTGGAGTTTTAGGGGTCCACCTCAAAGAGCATTTCACAAAATATGTTTAGTGAAAGGTAAAAATTCCGAAATCTCTGTGTAAACAAAGCGTGACATAGAGATCACTTCCGGTGTAACGTCTGGAGACGTAACGTCTGGTTCATTTGGACATCTGATTCAGATCAGTGCACGTAGCTGTTAACAAGAGATAAAAACTATATAAATACTGTTCGTTTTCTCACACAAACCGCTCGTTTCATGTCTTAGGCCATCAGTGTGTACTTACATTCATGAGTCATTAAATCATGTTTAATTTTGACTTCCCTGTGCATGCTCTTTGAGGTGGACCCCCTAAAACTCCATTGTATGACGGACAGACAACAACGGTTTGACCGAAAAATGAAAAAAAAATTAAAAATACTGTGGAAACAAAGACACCTACATCTTGGATGGCACCTCCCTGCTCGGAAGAACATCGGAGCCGCCTCGATCGCAAATAGTAAACATTCAACATGTTGAATATTTACGATCAGAAATCCTGATGTGTGGGGGGAACCCTGAGGACAAACGTGCACGCTCTGGAAATTATCACGTGAAACAAAACAATATCCGATAACAATATCAGAAAGCGAGATGTTGAAATACGAAAGCATAAAAAAATGCAGTCATGGTACAGCACAGACTGAAGTTGATGTGGACAGCAGAGAAACCCTACACCTTGTCTTTTTTTTTTCTTGAATTTTCTATTAAGATCATTCCAAACCCTAACATTGTAATTTCTTCCAACATAAGTAGGGCTGTGTTGGTGAAGGAATTTTTCCATTGTTGTAATTTTGAGTGACTCAACAGCACGAAATGCTGTATTATCTTTATTTATTTATTGCTAAATAAATTAGTGTTATGCTTTGGTCAGCAGGCACGAAGACGAGTACATGTTCAGCAGTGTTGTGCAAGTTACTTCCAAACTGTAATACATTAGGTATTACTTGTTACTGTTATTTAAAAGTAATTCATTACCTTACAATATTACTGCCTCAGAATTGTAATGCGTTACATTACTCATGTATTACTTTTGAGTTACTTTTACCAAAATAACTACAGAAGTAGAACTTAACTTTGTGGCTGTAACTACATTCATGCGTGACAAAAAATAGGAGGCAAAATATAGTTTTTGTAATTCTGTTAATTACACTGCGCAAATCGGATGAGGAAGGGTTGGCTGTCCAGTCTCCATAGAACTTAAAATATTCATTTTATTTTAGTTTTCGTGTTCGCATTTATGAGGAAAAAACAAATTTACAGACGCGACCGCTCTGAACTGGCACTAAAAGACTGCTTTAAAACTTTCACATAGTCTGTTGCCTTTAAGAAGTAAAAGCAGACAATAGCCTATTAGATAAGGCGCGGGGTGTGCTGGTGGGCGTCTCATAAATAGCCAATAGGCTATACCGAAACTCAGCGTATAAGTATAGCCTACTCCACAGACCTGAAAAATATATCTATACTGAAATGTCTACTTGTAAACAGAACAATTCAAAATGAAAGAAAACAGACTGTTCTCTGCTTATGAAATGAAATGTGCATTTCGCTATACAGATATATCAGCCTTTATTTACAAACTTGGACACCACGCGTGGCTATTGACTGACCACGAACAGGTAACTTATTTTTTTTTACAATTAAAACTAAAAGTCAAGCCTCACTGTAATACAAATGTAATACAAGCCTCACTGAACATGTAACGAGTAAAATATTACTGAAAATTGATTAGTAATGCCTTACACTACTGCGTTACAGCAAAAAGTAATATGTTACTGTAATGTATTACTTTTGTAATGCGTTACTCCCAACACTGATGTTCAGTAATGAAACCGAAACTAAAAAGCGTATTGAAACGAAGTGGAGTGAATAGAAGATACAATGTCAAAATAAGGGTCCACATAATATAATAACAGAACACAAGCCTCACAATAAGGTTTTTAAGCCATTGTTATATAACAGTTAGTTTCGAATCTCACTTTACTAAAGGCTTTCTGCTGATATTTTACCACTCGGCATTGCTCGTCTCTGCGTGTTATTGAGAATGAGAATGTGACGTCACGCGTTTGCATTATGGGAATGCGTTGCCATCTTGGAAGGATACGCTATCCGTTTTCATGGTTACCTCGACCGTGAGGCCGAGAGAAATAGCAACACAGAAAGAGAGCAGCTTGATATTTGTTAGCATTTTTGCGATAAGGCACAGTTTCTTGGGAATAAATGAAGGGGGAAGCAAAAGGAAAGGGGCTCTATCGGGAGAGACTAAATAACACCACCAAGCAGAGTTATTTAGAGACACTACTTGACATCAACAACATGAACCCGTACGACCTGTTACAGAATGTACGAAAGACCCAAAGCACTACCACCTTTCATACACTCTGACATAGTTAATTACCTGGTTTATGGTATCAGTGCCTAACGTTACTGCCAACATAATGCAAAAGTTAAGAAGCTTTAAGTCATTAGAGGCTTATGAACAATTCTGCTGTGGCTGGGTGCAAGACTTAAAAACCCCCAAACCTGTAACGTTAAACTGGGAGAGTTCAGTCATACTTGAGGTTTCAGACCTCATTCAAACGTGGAAATAAATCTTATATGAATTAGATACGTGCATTTGCACCTGCTGTGCAGGTCGTACAGATTGGACATTCATTCCCCTGTCAATGAGTCGTTGTACGACATTAAAAAAAGTGTCTTTTTAAAACATTTTGTGGTACAGATATATCTATAACAAATTAAACAACTCTAGTTGAATAACATATTATTAATTTTGTTCGTTTGTGTTAAATAAAAGGCGAACTGTGCTAAAATGTGTTGCTTTTAAAATCATGCTTAGCATACAGTTGCTGTCGTCAGTTTATTGACAAGCAGTTTCTCTAAATAAAGCTGGCTAGCATTGTTATTTTTAG
The DNA here is from genome assembly GCF_016745375.1 of Pimephales promelas. Next base: position 212,922 of record NW_024121677.1, read on the forward strand.
TCTCTCCCGATAGAACAACTTTCATTTCTCTTCCTTCTCCATATTTTCCAAAGAAACTGCGGTGTATAGCTAAAATGTAAACAAACACTAGCTGCACTATCTCTCTTTCGCAATTTCTGGAATGTTTAGTTGTGCCCATAGACTGGAAAAAAAATAAGTTGCGCCTCTGTGAAATACTGAAGGCGTTGCATCTCCTACCATCGGCACGTGACTCCTCACTCTCAATAGTCATTAAATGTTCATTCAATGGAAATGTAAAAAAATTTGGATTCATTCAAATATGTAATGAAACAAACTGTTAATTATTTTAATATTTTAACTTTGAGCTCCACTTTACAAGGCTCAGCTGAGCAGCTGAGCAGCTGAGCTGATGCTTCACTTCATAGAGATCAATTTTTTCATTGTATTGACCAAAGCTGACGCTATTTTCAGCTCTGTATTTTCTCAGCTCTATATTTTCTAATTTCATTAGAAATAGCCTAAACTTAAATGTTAAAAGGATGATTTAAAAAAAAATCTCTTTCAAATGTGACTTTTCTGCTTCCGATCTGCTGCGTGAGGTGGTTCCTCTGGCACAATAATCTTATAAACATTGTGCAGTGTGTGATGCGCCGTGATTTTCAAATCTTGTAGTGTGCGTATTTTCTTCCCTCAAATCTAATGCCGGGCGTACACCAAAAGACTTTGAAAAGATTTAGAAAAGACTTTATAAGATTATCAGCTCACATCTAAAGACTTTGGGTTCTATGGAAGGCCGTTTCCGCCACAGTTGAGTAAAAAATTAATTCTGTAAGTCATAATAATGAGAAACTTTCTCATAATTATGACTTAGTTTCTCATTATATTGAGAAAGTTTCTCATAGTAATGAGAAACCTTCTCGTAATAATGACTTAACATCTCATAATAATGAGAAACTTTGTCGTAAAAATGACTTAACATCTCATAATAATGACTTAACATCTCATAATAATGGGAAACTTTCTCGTAATAATGACTTAATGTCTCATAATAATGAGAAACTTTCTCGTAATAATGACTTAACATCTCATAATAATGAGAAACTTTCTCGTAATAATGACTTAACATCTCGCACTTCTACGCATGCGCTGAGCAGAAGGGAGTGGCACGCTAGGGACATCCGTCAAAGCCATGTAAATGCATCATATTAAACATGACACATTCCGCAGTGAATTACATTAATAAATTATCAGTATATGAGATGGCTTTTATACTAGATAGTCTTTAATTTATTTGTAATATTCATTTGTAATTTGTGAGTAAGCAGCAACACATAAGGGTGATCAATGGATTTCAAATATGGAGGAATGATAAGACAGCACACCTTTCCAAACGGGTATTAAAAGGAGTTCAGCATTTAGAAACACGTCTCAAGACCTTGCGTTTCCCCCCATTTCACTGCCCACTTATGCGCAAATGTCTCAAGACATAAACATCTTAAAGGTGATTTCATTGAAATATTCCACCTGCATATCAAATATCCAAGACGCTAAAAAAAATATGTATTATATTAACACATATATCCATATATTTTATGCAGATGTTACACTTAAAATTAATGAATAAATGTAATATTCCGACTTTAATAAGATAGTTTTGTAACACAATTTCCATCGGTGTGCTCAAGCAGGCGTCCTTCTTTACCATGGTTACCGTCCTGCTTCTGCATTCCACTTTCACTTTTTCGTGCATGGACAATTTTCATTTATTTATGTTATTTAACAGATTGCACTCCGTAGACCACACTGACTTTAATGAAAACAACTGTTTAGCAGAGCGTGCCATGTTTGTGTGATGCGTTTCTGTGATGCATTTACACGGCTTTGACCAGCGGATGTCGCTAGCGTGCCACTCCCTTCTGCTCCGCTGCTCTGCGCATGCGCAGAAGTGCGAGATGTTAAGTCATTATTACGAGAAAGTTTCTCATTATTATGAGATGTTAAGTCATTATAATGAGATGTTAAAGGACAACTCCGGCGCAAAATGAACCTTTAGTCTAATTACACATTGTTACCTAGTCAACCGTTATCTGAGATTTGTATTCATGATTGCCGAATGTAAATAGTTTTATCTTTAAAAACAGTTTAGCCTATAACGCTAGTATAATGCTAGTAAATAGGGCATAGAGTAATGACAAATAAAAATCGCTTGTTATTACCACTAACAAGGCTCAAAATAGCCCACACCAACACGACAGCATAATAACTTTGTCAGTGTCCATACAGTTTAATAAGAAGATATTTTATACACACAGTCAACTTCGCGAATACAGAAAGAAGCCATCTGGGAAAAATAGTCTCTACCAGTCGATCTACAAACGCCGATCCAAGTGCGCTGAACTGTGCAGAGTCCGTTGTTTCCGGAAGAAACACAAACACAAACCGTTTTCTTCTCTTCAATATGTACACGTAGCCTACTGTTCGCGCTCACCTTATCACCTTATTCACATCTCACCACCGCACTTGGATCGGCGTTCGTAGATCGACTGGTAGAGACTATTTTTCCAAGATGGCTTCTTCCTGTATTCGCGAAGTTGACTGTGTGTATAAAATATCTTCTTATTAAACTTTATGGACACTAACAACGTTCTCAATGCTTCGGTTTGAATGTAGGGACCCTTGTTATGCTGTCGTGTTAGTGTGGGGCTATTTTGAGCCTTGTTAGTGGTAATAACAAGCGATTTTTATTTGTCATTACTCTATGCCTTATATACTAGCATTATACTAGCGTTATAGGCTAAACTGTTTTTAGAGATAAAACAATTTACATTCGGCAATCATGAAAACAAATCTCAGATAATGGTTGACTAGGTAACAATGTGTAATTAGACTAAAGGTTCATTTTGCGCCGGAGTTGTCCTTTAAGTCATTATTACGAGAAAGTTTCTCATTATTACGAGAAAGTTTCTCGTTATTATGAGATATTAAGTCATTATTATGAGATGGTAAGTCATTATTACGAGAAAGTTTCTCATTATTAAGAGAAAGTTTCTCGTTATTATAAGATATTAAAGGTGCAATACCTAAGATTTTTGCATTAAAATATCCCAAAATCACAAGGCCAGTGTTATATATTTAGTAAAGATGATAACTCACAATATTCCAAATGTTTCAAACAATGTTTAAATCGCGAGAAAATTGAGATTTTAACCAAGGAAACGGAACGTGTCAGCAGGGGTGAGCTGGGAGTCGCGAGTCAATCGCGTCATATCCGCTTACCTCGGTTTCCGCTCTTACTACGTGTAGTCCTGGACAAATGCGGTAGTTGTAGTTGTGCGTTAGCGTCTATCAAACGACAGCTTGTTTCGCGCATTTGTTATGGAATGGAGCACGTATATTCTTTTCATTTATTCTCGGAATGTGAACTGTTGGCTGTAAAGGGGGTCGCACACCGGACGAGAAGCGCCACGCCACATTAGGACAACTCCGCAGTAACGTTATCGAACACCGGACGCGCACTTTCTCATGAGTGCATGGCCAGCATATTGTTATGTTTAATGACAGAAAATGAAGATAATGTCTGTTCTATGTTATTGTACTGTACAATTAAGAAAACTTTACCTCAGAGAATCCGTTCACAGAATGAATTGAGAATCTCACCTGAAAAATCTAATAATAATCAGTAATTGTCATTCAAGCAGCTGATTTCTGTAAATCACTGCAAATCTAAATGCATATTGCAGCATAGGGCAAAGTCAGGATCCATTAGCAACGGTTTGAGGCAAAAATAATTACAATTTTATATAAAACTATGTAAATGGCGCTCTGTGGCGTAGCAGGGTTTTGAACACGGTCCTGAAACGTTGCTGGGCGCCGCGGACAGACGCCGAATGGCGCCGCCGGTATGTGTACACTTATAGATAGCCTAATAACGCGGCGCTGCAGCTTCTCGTCCGGTGTGCGACCCCCTTAACGTTAATTTTGTGAAACTGTAGCTGTGGTTGAATACTTACACGACATGAAAAGATGTGTCAAATGTACATTGCAGACATCCCAAGTCTCCCGGAAGTTCCGGGAGTCCCGCATATTGATAGCGTTTCCCTGATGCCCGCAAATTAGTTAAAATCTCCCGGGATATAATGTTAGAGCGAGACATACTGCGCGCATAACATACAGCGCGCTGCGCGTGGACTGTACAGAGGGAGAGACTTTGCGAGTGTGCCTCGCGAACGCGAAAGTTAGCCTTCCCTCCCACCCCCACAATCTTGTTATCGAAATATACCTCCTGGAAATGAATTCTTGCAGGTTGGGATAACTGACATTAAATTGATTTTTTATTTTTATAAAGTTACCAAGGAGGACCAGCCACGTCAACTCCTTGCAAGAGACCTGCCCCTTCAAACCCTCTCCACCATAGCTTCGTCCAGTGACTCGTACAGTAACATCTGTGATAACTAATTTACTTTTAAACCTGACTTTTCTTGCGCGGTTATTTCAGTTTAATGAAAAACAAGCATGTCATTAAACGCAGCGTTTATAGAAATCGAACTTTACCTCATCCATGACAACTACTTTTCGATTCCCGTCTGACTGATTTATCCACGGTGGAGTTGAAAACAACAGTTCCCATCATTCCGCGTTCCTCCACGTCGTCATCAAGCAAAGCCATTGTTGTTGTTTTGAATGTAGCGCCCTCTAGCGGCATCTAAATCTTAGGTATTGCACCTTTAAGTCATTATTATGAGATGGTAAGTCATTATTACGAGAAAGTTTCTCATTATTACGAGAAAGTTTCTCATTATAATGAGATACTAAGTCATTATTATGAGAAACTTTTTCAATATAATGAGAAACTAAGTCATAATAATGAGAAAGTTTCTCATTATTTTAACTTACAGAATTATATTTTTTTACTCAACTGTGGCGGAAACGGGCTTCCATAGGGTTCAGAGTTTTTAGTCTCAGACTAAAGATTTTACAAACACTGAATCTTGTAGTGAAACTATTCATAAGACTACAACTAGATTATTTTAGCTTCCCACCAAATTCCTCCCATCATTCCGCATTTGCGTGAATGTGAAAGCAACACGGATTAGGGCGCGCACTTCTTCAGGAAGTAAAGTATCCTGTGCATGTGTCCTTATTGTGATGAATTCAGTTAAATAAAACACTTGTAAGGGATAGTGTTGATGATTTACCTTGGATAAGAGCGAGAGTGAGCCTGCAGTGTATTCGTGCATTGGAAGTAGAGCAACACATTTGGAAATCCCTGGCGCCTCAGAAGAGTACGTTTGCAAGCAACAGAAGTACACTTTATGTGACACGCACAGTAAACCTGTATTGTATACACTCAACTGCGCATAATAGCAGCAAATGAATAGAAAATATATATTTATATATAGGCTATAGCCCCTATACCGTATTTTCCACACTAT
>NW_024121677.1:218814-336374 GCF_016745375.1 Pimephales promelas
TGCAGATTTAAGCACCAGCTAGTGTGGCAGCCAAAACTAACAGCAGCTTTGTCCATGGGCAGAAGGGAGTGGGGGATGGGAGGGTCCTCCTCCTCTTACTTTGTACAGATTTACTAAAAATATCCTAATCACCCCACTGCTTTAATAGGATTGCACTGTATGGATGGCTTAGACTCCCCATGGACATTCTTTCCAATGAATCAAAATAACAGTGACGCATCAAAATAAGGGAGCAATTTACCCCCAACGTTTATCATTTTTTCAGTTAAAAAGCTAATATTAAAGGGATAGTTCACCCCAGAATTAAAATACTGTCATCATTCCATCTCATGCTATTCCAAACCTGTGTGACTATTTCCTTCTGTATAAAAACACCATAACAGTGGTATGTGTGATTTTTGTGTTATATAAATAGCACAGTGATTTTATATGTATATTATAATATATTCTTCTGAAGCCATACAATAGACTTTGTGAAGAAAATACTGTCATAGTTGAATTTCAACACAACCAAACATTTAGACACAACACACAATTCATATGAAATCCTTTTATGGTGCCTTTGTGTAATTTTTTAAGTCTGGGTGTTCCGATTTCCATTGTTTGTAATTGCATGGAAAAACTTTCTCTTTCTGTGTCACATAGGAGAAAAAAATAACCAACACAAGTTTGAAACAATATTTTTGGGTGATATCCCTTTAAGGTATTTTCCACACAGAACACATTCGAACCCACCAAGAAGTCCAAACATTAACCATTAATTACCCCTAAAATCAGATGGAAATCGATTGAAAAGTTCATCCAAGCCTCTAACCCCATTTCTATTAGGACCACTAAAGTCAAATACGATTGGCAAATAGCATACAGTTAGGATTGGCGGTATGGTTCTGTTCTGGGCATGCCGCCTAGCATGGAGAAGGCCCTATTGCCCTTAGGGTAAACAGAACCAAAATGAATGTATTGCAGATATCATTAAATTAATTAATTTTATTGTACAAGATAATTTGAGAATTTGAGTCTGATTCAGGGGTAATCAGAATGCCGAATCCTGACTGATGAGAGGAGGAGCTGGGGATGGAGGAGGGTAATAAGCTCCTGAGAAACGTGATAGTTGCTGTTAATAGTGAAAGGAGGGCTTACAGTATGTCTACATTGATAGACATCGTATTCCTATAAGTAGACACGGATCTGCTGAGAGTCAGCTGATGCGAGCTTGTCTAACGTGACCTACCAGAGCTGACGCTTTGCTCAAAATCTAAGCCTATTCCTAAAATCTGCTTGGCTGAAAGGAAAGTTGGTCCAAGACCAACAAAGTTGTTGTTTGTACCTGACAAAATGTGTCAAAGTCCATTCTGACTGTACCTGACCAGATCCAGCAGGGCATCTGCAGATGTTATGACCTGTCCACCTCCCAGTCTGTTGCTCTCCACATCTGTCCCATAGCCAGGTTTGATAATTAGAACAAGTACAATGCCAACCACTACAGCAATGAATGTGGTCCAAAGGTAGTAGGTGACCGTTAGCACCCCCATCCTGCAGCAGGCCTTTGACTCCATTGATGACAGTCCAGACATTAAACTACAGAGAGTAAGAGCTGATATGAGGAGATGTTCACACATTCTTAATGTGTGACATTAAGAATTTTGTCTAATAGTTTTAAAATGTAATATGCAGATGTGAATAAATCCAACTCCACCTGGAGGTGATTAGCGGGAGAATCAACATTTTAAGTATCCGCATGAGCAGCTCACCAGGAAAGGAGAAATAGATTTTAGCCTGATTACAAAAACAGAGAAAGAGTTGTTCAGATGATATTCAGACTTTTAATCAGTAATGTGTGGGTGTGTATATATATATATATATATATATATATATATATATATATATACACACACACATACACACACTGTATACAGTCAAACCAAAAAAAATATTCAGACACCAGATATAATGTTTTAGAATTTTTTTTACTAGTAGGTGCAGGACACTATAGTTAATATATGTGATGATAGCAAAATAAAGTCAACTGTGACATATTATACTCAAAAACTTTTCATAATACAATGGACTACCATTCAAATTTATACAAATTTGGGACCAAAAATTATCATTCTGGCTAATTAGATAATTGGGCTGATTTTTGGGCTAATTTCCCCCCTCCGACAATCCTAGCTATGTCCCGATTATCTTGATGTTTTTTCAGATTATCTTATCAGATTCTCCCTTGGTGTGAGGTGTGTTAAAGGGATAGTTCACTTTGAAATTAATTTTTGATATGTTTTAGCTTACCTCAAGGGCATCCAAGATGTAGGTGTCTTTGTTTCCACAGTATTTTCAATTTTGACATTTTTCGGTCACACCATTGTTGTCTGTCAGTCATATACTGGAGTTTTAGGGGTCCACCTCAAAGAGCATTTCACAAAATATGTTTAGTGAAAGGTAAAAATTCCGAAATCTCTGTGTAAACAAAGCGTGACATAGAGATCACTTCCGGTGTAACGTCTAGAGACGTAACGTCTGGTTCATTTGGACATCTGATTCAGATCAGTGCACGTAGCTGTTAACAAGAGATAAAAACTATATAAATACTGTTCGTTTTCTCACACAAACCGCTCGTTTCATGTCTTAGGCCATCAGTGTGTACTTACATTCATGAGTCATTAAATCATGTTTAATTTTGACTTCCCTGTGCATGCTCTTTGAGGTGGACCCCCTAAAACTCCATTATATGACGGACAGACAACAACGGTTTGACCGAAAAATGTCAAAATTAAAAATACTGTGGAAACAAAGACATCTACATCTTGGATGGCACCTCCCTGCTCGGAAGAACATCGGAGCCGCCTCGATCGCAAATAGTAAACATTCAACATGTTGAATATTTACGATCAGAAATCCTGATGTGTGGGGGGAACCCTGAGGACAAACGTGCACGCTCTGGAAATTATCACGTGAAACAAAACAATATCCGATAACAATATCAGAAAGCGAGATGTTGAAATACGAAAGCATAAAAAAATGCAGTCATGGTACAGCACAGACTGAAGTTGATGTGGACAGCAGAGAAACCCTACACCTTGTCTTTTTTTTTTTTTTTCGTGAATTTTCTATGAAGATCATTCCAAACCCAAACATTGTAATTTCTTCCAACAGTAGGGCTGTGTTGGTGAAGGAATTTTTGCATTGTTGTAATTTTGAGTGACTCAACAGCACAAAATGCTGTATTATCTTTATTTATTTATTGCTAAATAAATTAGTGTTATGCTTTGGTCAGCAGGCACGAAGACGAGTACATGTTCAGTAATTAAACCGAAATTAAAAAGCGTATTGAAACGAAGTGGAGTGAATAGAAGATACAATATCAAAATAAGGGTCCACATAATATAATAACAGAACACAAGCCTCACATATAACAGTTAGTTTCGAATCTCACTTTACTAAAGGCTTTCTGCTGATATTTTACCACTCGGCATTGCTCGTCTCTGCGTGTTATTGAAAATGAGAATGTGACGTCACGCATTTGCATTATGGGAATGCGTCGCCATCTTGGAAGGATACGCTATCCGTTTTCATGGTTACCTCGACCGTGAGGTCGAGAGAAATAGCAACACAGAAAGAGAGCAGCTTGATATTTGTTAGCATTTTTGCGAAAAGGCACAGTTTCTTGGAAATAAATGAAGGGGGAAGCAAAAGGAAAGGGGCTCTATCGGGAGAGACTAAATAACACCACCAAGCAGAGTTATTTAGAGACACTACTTGACATCAACAACATGACCTGTTACAGAATGTGCGAAAGACCCAAAGCACTACCACCTTTCATACACTCTGACATAGTTAATTACCTGGTTTATGGTATCAGTGCCTAACGTTACTGCCAACATAATGCAAAAGTTAAGAAGCTTTAACCCAGATAGCAAACTGACATTGAATCAACGTGGAAATATGACATCGAAACAACGTTGATCTGACATTGTTTTGCTCATCGAATTAACGTTGAACCAACGTCAGACGCGTCATTGTTTCAAAACTAACGGAAAATCAACTTGAAATCAACGCGTTGTTTCAACGTTATGAAAGCAAACCAATTTTCGATTTTCATTTAGCTTTGAAGAATGCCGCGTCTGACGTTGGTTCAACGTTAATTCTATGAGCAAAATCAACGTTGTTTCAATGTCATGAGAGACGTCGTTTCCACGTTGATTCAATGTCAGTTTGCTGTCTGGGAAGTCATTAGAGGCTTATGAACAATTCTGCTTTGGCTGGGTGCAAGACTTAAAAACCCCCAAACCTGTAACGTTAAACTGGGAGAGTTCAGTCATACTTGAGGTTTCAGACCTCATTCAAACGTGGAAATAAATCTTATATGAATTAGATACGTGCATTTGCACCTGCTGTGCAGGTCGGACAGATTGGACATTCCCCTGTCAATGAGTCGTTGTACGACATTAAAAAAAGTGTCTTTTTAAAACGTTTTGTAGTACAGATATATCTATAACAAATTAAACAACTCTAGTTGAATAACATATTATTAATTTTGTTCGTTTGTGTTAAATAAAAGGCGAACTGTGCTAAAATGTGTTGCTTTTAAAATCATGCTTAGCGTACAGTTGCTGTCGTCAGTTTATTGACAAGCAGTTTCTCTAAATAAAGCTGGCTAGTCTCTTATTTTTAGTCTCTCCCGATAGAACAACTTTCATTTCTCTTCCTTCTCCATATTTTCCAAAGAAACTGTGGTGTATAGCTAAAATGTAAACAAACACTAGCTGCACTATCTCTCTTTCGCAATTTCCGGAATGTTTAGTTGTGCCCATAGACTGGAAAAAAAATAAGTTGCGCCTCTGTGAAATACTGAAGGCGTTGCATCTCCTACCATCCGGCTAAGACCCCACCCAAATCGGCACGTGACTCCTCACTCTCAATAGTGAGTCATTAAATGTTCATTCAATGGAAATGTAAAAAAATTTGGATTCATTCAAATATAGATGTAATGAAACAAACTGTTAATTATTTTAATATTTTAACTTTGAGCTCCACTTTACAAGGCTCAACTGAGCAGCTGAGCAGCTGAGCTGATGCTTCACTTCATAGGGATCAATTTTTTCATTGTATTGACCAAAGCTGACGCTATTTTCAGCTCTGTATTTTCTCAGCTCTATATTTTCTAATTTCATTAGAAATAGCCTAAACTTAAATGTTAAAAGGATGATTTAAAAAAAAAAAATCTCTTTCAAATGTGACTTTTCTGCTTCCGATCTGCTGCGTGAGGTGGTTCCTCTGGCACAATAATCTTATAAACATTGTGCAGTGTGTGATGCGCCGCGATTTTCAAATCTTGTAGTGTGCGTATTTTCTTCCCTCAAATCTTATGCCGGGCGTACACCAAAAGACTTTGAAAAGATTTAGAAAAGACTTTATAAGATTATCAGCTCACATCTAAAGACTTTGGGTTCTATGGAAGCCCGTTTCTGCCACAGTTGAGTAAAAAATATAATTCTGTAAGTCATAATAATGAGAAACTTTCTCATAATTATGACTTAGTTTCTCATTATATTGAGAAAGTTTCTCATAGTAATGAGAAACCTTCTCGTAATAATGACTTAACATCTCATAATAATGAGAAACTTTGTCGTAAAAATGACTTAACATCTCATAATAATGACTTAACATCTCATAATAATGGGAAACTTTCTCGTAATAATGACTTAATGTCTCATAATAATGAGAAACTTTCTCGTAATAATGAGAAACTTTCTCGTAATAATGACTTAACATCTCGCACTTCTACGCATGCGCTGAGCAGAAGGGAGTGGCACGCTAGGGACATCCGTCAAAGCCATGTAAATGCATCATATTAAACATGACACATTCCGCAGTGAATTACATTAATAAATTATCAGTATATGAGATGGCTTTTATACTAGATAGTCTTTAATTTATTTGTAATATTTATTCGTAATTTGTGAGTAAGCAGCAACACATAAGGGTGATCAATGGATTTCAAATATGGAGGAATGATAAGACAGCACACCTTTCCAAACGGGTATTAAAAGGAGTTCAGCATTTAGAAACACGTCTCAAGACCTTGCGTTTCCCCCCATTTCACTGCCCACTTATGCGCAAATGTCTCAAGACATAAACATCTTAAAGGTGATTTCATTGAAATATTCCACCTGCATATCAAATATCCAAGACGCTAAAAAAAATATGTATTATATTAACACATATATCCATATATTTTATGCAGATGTTACACTTAAAATTAATGAATAAATGTAATATTCTGACTTTAATCAGATAGTTTTGTAACACAATTTCCATTGGTGTGCTCAAGCAGGCGTCCTTCTTTACCATGGTTACCGTCCTGCTTCTGCATTCCACTTTCACTTTTTCGTGCATGGACAATTTTCATTTATTTATGTTATTTAACAGATTGCACTCCGTAGACCACACTGACTTTAATGAAAACAACTGTTTAGCAGAGCGTGCCATGTTTGTGTGATGCGTTTCTGTGATGCATTTACACGGCTTTGACCAGCGGATGTCGCTAGCGTGCCACTCCCTTCTGCTCCGCTGCTCTGCGCATGCGCAGAAGTGCGAGATGTTAAGTCATTATTACGAGAAAGTTTCTCATTATTATGAGATGTTAAGTCATTATAATGAGATGTTAAAGGACAACTCCGGCGCAAAATGAACCTTTAGTCTAATTACACATTGTTACCTAGTCAACCGTTATCTGAAATTTGTATTCATGATTGCCGAATGTAAATAGTTTTATCTTTAAAAACAGTTTAGCCTATAACGCTAGTATAATGCTAGTATATAGGGCATAGAGTAATGACAAATAAAAATCGCTTGTTATTACCACTAACAAGGCTCAAAATAGCCCACACCAACACGACAGCATAATAACTTTGTCAGTGTCCATACAGTTTAATAAGAAGATATTTTATACAAACAGTCAACTTCGCGAATACAGAAAGAAGCCATCTGGGAAAAATAGTCTCTACCAGTCGATCTACAAACGCCGATCCAAGTGCGCTGAACTGTGCAGAGTCCGTTGTTTCCGGAAGAAACACAAACACAAACCGTTTTCTTCTCTTCAATATGTACACGTAGCCTACTGTTCGCGCTCACCTTATCACCTTATTCACATCTCACAACCGCACTTGGATCGGCGTTCGTAGATCGACTGGTAGAGACTATTTTTCCAAGATGGCTTCTTCCTGTATTCGCGAAGTTGACTGTGTGTATAAAATATCTTCTTATTAAACTTTATGGACACTAACAACGTTCTCAATGCTTCGGTTTGAATGTAGGGACCCTTGTTATGCTGTCGTGTTAGTGTGGGGCTATTTTGAGCCTTGTTAGTGGTAATAACAAGCGATTTTTATTTGTCATTACTCTATGACTTATATACTAGCATTATACTAGCGTTATAGGCTAAACTGTTTTTAGAGATAAAACAATTTACATTCGGCAATCATGAAAACAAATCTCAGATAACGGTTGACTAGGTAACAATGTGTAATTAGACTAAAGGTTCATTTTGCGCCGGAGTTGTCCTTTAAGTCATTATTACGAGAAAGTTTCTCATTATTACGAGAAAGTTTCTCGTTATTATGAGATATTAAGTCATTATTATGAGATGGTAAGTCATTATTACGAGAAAGTTTCTCATTATTAAGAGAAAGTTTCTCGTTATTATGAGATATTAAAGGTGCAATACCTAAGATTTTTGCATTAAAATATCCCAAAATCACAAGGCCAGTGTTATATATTTAGTAAAGATGATAACTCACAATATTCCAAATGTTTCAAACAATGTTTAAATCGCGAGAAAATTGAGATTTTAACCAAGGAAACGGAACGTGTCAGCAGGGGTGAGCTGGGAGTCGCGAGTCAATCGCGTCATATCCGCTTACCTCGGTTTCCGCTCTTACTACGTGTAGTCCTGGACAAATGCGGTAGTTGTAGTTGTGCGTTAGCGTCTATCAAACGACAGCTTGTTTCGCGCATTTGTTATGGAATGGAGCACGTATATTCTTTTCATTTATTCTCGGAATGTGAACTGTTGGCTGTAAAGGGGGTCGCACACCGGACGAGAAGCGCCGCGCCACATTAGGACAACTCCGCAGTAACGTTATCGAACACCGGACGCGCACTTTCTCATCAGTGCATGGCCAGCATATTGTTATGTTTAATGACAGAAAATGAAGATAATGTCTGTTCTATGTTATTGTACTGTACAATTAAGAAAACTTTACCTCAGAGAATCCATTCACAGAATGAATTGAGAATCTCACCTGAAAAATCTAATAATAATCAGTAATTGTCATTCAAGCAGCTGATTTCTGTAAATCACTGCAAAACTAAATGCATATTGCAGCATAGGGCAAAGTCAGGATCCATTAGCAACGGTTTGAGGCAAAAATAATTAAAATTTTATATAAAACTATGTAAATGGCGCTCTGTGGCGTAGCAGGGTTTTGAACACGGTCCTGAAACGTTGCTGGGCGCCGCGGACAGACGCCGAATGGCGCCGCCGGTATGTGTACACTTATAGATAGCCTAATAACGCGGCGCTGCAGCTTCTCGTCCGGTGTGCGACCCCCTTAACGTTAATTTTGTGAAACTGTAGCTGTGGTTGAATACTTACACGACATGAAAAGATGTGTCAAATGTACATTGCAGACATCCCAAGTCTCCCGGAAGTTCCGGGAGTCTCCCGCATATTGATAGCGTTTCCCTGATGCCCGCAAATTAGTTCAAATCTCCCGGGATATAATGTTAGAGCGAGACATACTGCGCGCATAACATACAGCGCGCTGCGCGTGGACTGTACAGAGGGAGAGACTTTGCGAGTGTGCCTCGCGAACGCGAAAGTTAGCCTTCCCTCCCACCCCCACAATCTTGTTATCGAAATATACCTCCTGGAAATGAATTCTTGCAGGTTGGGATAACTGACATTAAATTGATTTTTTATTTTTATAAAGTTACCAAGGAGGACCAGCCACGTCAACTCCTTGCAAGAGACCTGCCCCTTCAAACCCTCTCCACCATAGCTTCGTCCAGTGACTCGTACAGTAACATCTGTGATAACTAATTTACTTTTAAACCTGACTTTTCTTGCGCGGTTATTTCAGTTTAATGAAAAACAAGCATGTCATTAAACGCAGCGTTTATAGAAATCGAACTTTACCTCATCCATGACAACTACTTTTCGATTCCCGTCTGACTGATTTATCCACGGTGGAGTTGAAAACAACAGTTCCCATCATTCCGCGTTCCTCCACGTCGTCATCAAGCAAAGCCATTGTTGTTGTTTTGAATGTAGCGCCCTCTAGCGGCATCTAAATCTTAGGTATTGCACCTTTAAGTCATTATTATGAGATGGTAAGTCATTATTACGAGAAAGTTTCTCATTATTACGAGAAAGTTTCTCATTATAATGAGATACTAAGTCATTATTATGAGAAACTTTTTCAATATAATGAGAAACTAAGTCATAATAATGAGAAAGTTTCTCATTATTTTAACTTACAGAATTATATTTTTTTACTCAACTGTGGCGGAAACGTGCTTCCATAGGGTTCAGAGTTTTTAGTCTCAGACTAAAGATTTTACAAACACTGAATCTTGTAGTGAAACTATTCATGAGACTACAACTAGATTATTTTAGCTTCCCACCAAATTCCTCCCATCATTCCGCATTTGCGTGAATGTGAAAGCAACACGGATTAGGGCGCGCACTTCTTCAGGAAGTAAAGTATCCTGTGCATGTGTCCTTATTGTGATGAATTCAGTTAAATAAAACACTTGTAAGGGATAGTGTTGATGATTTACCTTGGATAAGAGCGAGAGTGAGCCTGCAGTGTATTCGTGCATTGGAAGTAGAGCAACACATTTGGAAATCCCTGGCGCCTCAGAAGAGTACGTTTGCAAGCAACAGAAGTACACTTTATGTGACACGCACAGTAAACCTGTATTGTATACACTCAACTGCGCATAATAGCAGCAAATGAATAGAAAATATATATATATATCTGGCGGATGACCAGGCAGTACGACATATGGAATGTCACTGGGGTGGCTCCAGCCTATGACAGGGGGGAGACTCACCGGACAGTGGCGGCAGAGAAGACTCTGCCGAGGGATGACACAGGCTCACCGTAGGGAGCCGTATTGTGAAAGAGAACACATATGAGGTCACCGTAGGGACCGCAACATATGGACCCAGACTAACACAAGTTCTACTCTTGCTTACGAATGGTAGCCCTAACGCCCGACGTTCCGCACGTCCGATGTCGGAGGGGTGTGGAGGAACTAAACAGGGTTCGGTTTAAGGGAACTCAACTGGAGTAGAAGGTGCACATATCCAGTCCATTAGAGGGTAATGGCGCAGCAAGCTGACAATTGAACTGGGCTCATGGTGAACTGGCTTCAGGAGAAAGGAGCCCATGGAAGCAGCAGTTCAAACTAGGTGTTGCACAGCCCCCAACTCTAGAATCTGTCAGCAAAGCACTATGTCAACGCCCAGGCGGAGCACACACTCATTAAAGAGGAGCTCTATAACACCTAAGAGGACATGAGCATCTCAGAATTTTTTCACCGAATTGAAGGCAGCCACCATCAGTGGCCAACTTTGCTTGGAATTAGCCTTCTCTCTCTGCTGAATCTAACAGACAAGAGCTGGTCTGAGGTCTAAGGCTTGCAATCTGTACACGTCTAACTGCTATGAAGCGGACAGACAGAGAAAGCCAGGGCTGGGTCTGCCTCCTCCTGAGTAGCGCTTGCAGGCTCACCACCTGATCCTATTACGGAAGAGGTAGGAATGTGGGCACAATCCAGGCCGAGGTCTCAGCTTGTGAGAGAAGCCGGCATTAACTCCAGGCACAATTTGCTGACCGAAAGCGAGCAAGTCCCTACCCTCTAGTAGAGACCATGCTAACAGAAGAACTGTTTTCACAGAATTTTTAACTCATTGTCTGCAGTGGCTCAGGGGCAGTCTCTGCAGTGCAGTTGCACCAGAGATAAGGCCCAAAAGGATAAAGAGGGCCGCAATGACATTTTCCTTAGCTCCCCCAGGAACCTGATGATCAGGACATGCTTTCCATGCTTCTGCATCACGATGTGTGCCAAGACAGCGGCAAGATCATTTTGAGGGTGGATGAACAGCCTACTCCACCCAACTTGCAGGAAAGAGAGCACTGAAATGATCAAAAGCTTTCAGGATCTCTTTACGGAGAGAAGACTCACCCAATTAATAGGTTCCAATTCTAATGCGTTACCTCTTAAGGAGTGCTCGCAGAAGTGATGGTAACTACCACATGTAGGCCTGTCACGATAACAAATTTTGCTGGACAATAAATTATCCAAGAAATTATCCAAGAAAAAGAAAGTGAATATTTCCTGAAGCTTTGATATATTGTGTATTTCAGGTGTCCAGACAGAGACAACATTGTCAAATTTTGATGATACCACAAAAGTAGTTTCGCATACAGCTGTTGCGTCTTCCACACCCCTCAAGACTTCATCAAAGAGACCATGGGCCTCATGTATAAACGTTGCGTACGCACAAAATGGGCATAGAAATATGCGTACGCATTTTTCTACGCGCACATCGGGATTTATAAAAAATAAACTTGGCGTAAATAAGTGCGCACCGTAAGGATGCTCTTCACCGTGCGTACGCACTCTTTTAGAAGAGTATGGGTTTTGGCGACACCGATGGTGAGCTGGAGTCAAATGTCTTTTTGCTTACTATTAGACAGAGAATCTAAAGAAAATTATACATCTACAGAAAGATAATACAAATATAATTTCACAAACCTATCATCACTTGAAGCAAACATCCATCCCTTCTTAAATGACCGTGCCAGCACGCGCGTTGTGCCGTTTGGTGAAACTGATGCATATAGCCTATAATCTAACGGCAGATGTAGTAAAACCGTAAATCTTCATTATGAGTCCAAATCATAAATACAGTCCATATTCACAATAACAGTTTAAATAAATAAGAAAATGGTTTAAACTATGTTTTACTTTGATATAAACATTTAGATTAAATATGCCATTCTCATTAATGGAGTTAAACTCTAGGCTACATGCAATCATTACTGAGAAGTTACAATATATACAGAATATATATATATATATATATATATATATATATATATATTCAATAAATAGAAATAGACCGATTTGTTTTGGATGCATTGCTTTTGAACACTTTTTCTGGCATGCTGTGTTTTAATGTTTTAACTATAGATTGTCTGAGAAAACTGTTTCGTGCAAATAATGCACAACCATGTCTATCTCTTCCCTTAAAATCTCTTCCATTATCCATTATCCAAATAAATCAATTAAAAATACTATTTGGGCAGTGGAAAAGATTGAGAAAAACTTTCTCTGAAATGTATTTAACACTATTTGATTTATTCATTCAAAAACAAGGCAAGATAGGCTACTAAAAAAAATGTTTGTAATAATGTGACTGCACATCCGCATTTCATATTTTCCTAACGTCTTGTACCGTTAAACTTGGTATCACGTGGATGAATAATCATATGCAAATGATATGCAGATGAGGATATGCATAGTAAAACTAGGCGTTGTAATCTCCATATATGGTTATTTCGGGGAGGAGACGCACGTGCGCATAATCTCCCGCTGACTGGGATTTATAAAGTGAATTCTGCGCAGGTTCTGGCGTAGGAACGGTTTTATAAATCTGAAAACTTTTGTGCGTACGCAAATTCTGCCTTATGTGCGTACGCACACTTTAAGGATGAAATCTACGCAAAGTTTTATGCATGAGGCCCCATGTCTGGACCTTGAGGAAGATGAAGATATCCTACAGGAATGCTCTACAATAATAACTGCACAAGAGACTGATGTGATGTCACATTTAATCCTACAGAGGCTGAAACATCAACAACAGAGCAAAAAGACTTGTCGTAAGTTTTATATTATATTTTAGAATAATGTTTGTTTTTAATTATAGCATATCTAAATTTTATGTAGAGCTTATATAGATTGTTTTTTTCTTCAGGTCTCAAGCATCCAGCCCTATTCAGAAAATCTTTAAATATATTGTCTATGAGACATGTATCATGGAACTGTTTGAGATGTGCCCGGTATGTCATAGAAGCTGTCATACAAGATCACAAAGGATTGGAACTTTTCTACGTGTTGAACAACTCTGCCACCATTGTCAGTTCACACGTAAATGGAACAGTCAGCCGATTTTGGGCAGTACTCCAGCTGGAAACCTTCACCTTTCTGCTGCTGTGTATCTCAGTGGTGCTTCATTTGTGACAATTGAAAAGGTAATTGTAACATAAATAATGAATAGCTTTGTAGGTACATGAGACTAAACATTTACAATGTATAATTAGTATGTTTATTATTTTATAGTTTAACAGCTTTTCTCTATCTGTTGTCAGATATTTGCAGCTATGAAGTTACATCTTTTCAAGTACGACACCTTTCGTCGCTATGCACGAATGTGCATTGAGCCTGCTATTGTTCACAAATGGAGAAACTGGCAGGATGAGATGCTACAGCAGTTAGCTCAAAGGGAAAAGGTCATTGTTGGAGGAGATATGAGGGCTGACTCACCAGGGGCCTCATGTATAAACGTTGCGTACGCACAAAATGGGGATAGAAATATGCGTACGCATTTTTCCACGCGCACATCGGGATTTATAAAAAATAAACTTGGCGTAAATAAGTGCGCACCGTAAGGATGCTCTTGACCGTGCGTACGCACTCTTTTAGAAGATTATGGGTTTTGGCGACACCGATGGTGAGCTGGAGTCAAATGTCTTTTTGCGTACTATTAGACAGAGAATCTAAAGAAAATTATACATCTACAGAAAGATAATTCAAATATAATTTCACAAACCTATCATCACTTGAAGCAAACATCCATCCCTTCTTAAATGACCGTGCCAGCACGAGCGTTGAGCCGTTTGGTGAAACTAACTGACGCACATATAATATAGCCTATAATCTAACGGCAGATGGAGTAAAACCGTAAATCTTCATTATGAGTCCAAATCATAAATACAGTCCATATTCACAATAACAGTTTAAATAAATAAGAAAATGGTTTACACTATGTTTTACTTCTAATATAAACATTTAGATTAAATATGCCATTCTCATTAATGGAGTTAAACTCTACATGCAATCATTACTGAGAAGTTACAATATATACAGTATATATATATATATATATATTCAATAAATAGAAATATACCTATTTGTTGTGGATGCATTGCTTTTGAACACTTTTCTTCTGGCATGCTGTGTTTTAATGTTTTAACTATAGAGATTGTCTGAGAAAACTGTTTCGTGCAAATAATGCACAACCATGTCTATCTCTTTCCATTAAAATATAAATCAATTAAAAATACTATTTGGCCAGTGGAAAAGATTGAGAAAAACTTTCTCTGAAATGTATTTAACACTATTTGATTTATTCATTCAAAAACAAGGCAAGGATATAGGCTACTAAAAAAATGTTTGTAATAATGTGACGGCACATCCGCATTTCATATTTTCCTAACGTCTTGTACCGTTAAACTTGGTATCACGTGGATGAATAATCATATGCAAATGATATGCAGATGAGGATATGCATATTTAAACTAGGCGTTGTAATCTCCATATATGGTTATTTCGGGGAGGAGACGCACGTGCGCACAATCTCCCGCTGACTGGGATTTATAAAGTGAATTCTGTGCAGGTTCTGGCGTACGAACGGTTTTATAAATCTAAAAAACTTTTGTGCGTACGCAAATTCTGCCTTATGTGCGTACGCACACTTTAAGGATGAAATCTACGCAAAGTTTTATACATGAGGCCCCAGGTACATTGTGGGAAAAATTTACATTGTAAAAAAAAATGTCTTGTGTAGACAAGGCACATTGTGTAATAAGAGATTATGTATTTTTGTTTTTGAAGGGCACTCGGCAAAATATGGCAGTTACACAATGATGGATCTGGAAACAAACACCGTTGTTGATGTACAACTCGTCCAGGTAAATGAGCTGAAACCCTTGATGCAACGTCTTTGAAAACTTGTATACTTTAATTTTAAACGGGAAAAAAAATGTATTTTGATCACTTGTTAGAGTAATGAAGTGGGAGGAAGTTACCACATGGAAAAGGAAGGATTGACGAGAGGTCTTGACTTTTTGGATACTCGTGGTGTGACTCTGGACTGCATTGTGACTGACCGACATCCGCAAATACAAAAATTTCTCAGGGAACGCAAAGTCAACCAATTCTATGATGTCTGGCACATAGAGAAAGGTAAAAAAAAAACGTATTACAATACTATTGTCACGAAGTGGTTTTGTGTGTTTTCGTTATTAGTTATTGCCCGTCTATTATTTATCCCAGGTGGTTCTCATTTCTCACGCCCCCTTGTTATCTTGTCTAGCTCGTTTGTCCTTGATTATTTAAGCCTGTGTTTCTGCCCTGTCTTTGTTTGTTGTTTGAATTTATGTGTGTTACGTTGGTGCTCTCATGATTCTCGAGTCCTGCTTCTAGTCTTGTGTCTTGTTTCTAGTTTGTTAATAAAGCTACACTGCGTTTGGACCCAGCCTCAGCTCTGTTTCTCCGCACAGCGTCACAGAACAACCAACCTCAATATGGGTCCAGCAGTCGTCAGCAACCGGGCTATGATAGAATACCTGTCGTCAGTCTGGCAAGAGGGCCAGTCTGTCCAAATGTACGCGAAGGAGTTCCTGTCCATTAGCAGTCTGGGAGCGCTAGATGATATCCAGCTCATGGGCCTGTTTCTGAATGGGCTGGATTATGAGATCGCTCGATGGATGCCGCGGGACCTTGCCAGCTGGACTCTTGACGGGTATGTCGCTCGGGCTTGTTCCTTGCAGGACCTCTTCACTACTGCGCGCTTATTCTACTCGACACCTGCCGAGTGTACTTTACCCGCGAAGCCCTCGTCGTCTTCACCGCTGGTTCACGTCAGCCACGACGAGCCCGCGCTTCACGTGCGCATTAACGAGCCCGCGACTCACGTCAGCCCAGCCGAGCCCGCGACTCACGTCAGCCCAGCCGAGCCCGCGTTTCACGTCAGCCCAGCCGAACCCGCGATTCACGTGAGCCCCGCGAGGGAATCTCCTGTTCAAGTGAGTGAATCTTCAGTTCAAGTGAGTGATCCTGTTCAAGTGGATGAATCTCCGGTTCAAGTGGATGAATCTCCAGTTCAAGTGAGGGCTGAGTCTTCAGTTCAAGTGAGTGCCGAATCTTCAGTTCAAGTGAGCGAGTCTCCTGTTGAAGTGAGTGAATCTTCTGTTCAAGTGAGTGCTGAATTTCCTGTTCAAGTGAGTGAATCTCCTGTTGAAGTGAGTGAATCTTCAGTTCAGTTGAGCGCTGAGTCTTCTGTTCAAGTGAGCGCTGAATCTCCAGTTCAAGTGAGCGCTGAATCTCCAGTTCAAGTGAGCGCTGCATTTCCAGTTCAAGTGAGCGCTGCATTTCCAGTTCAAGTGAGCGCTGCATTTCCAGTTCAAGTGAGCGCTGCATCTCCAGTTCAAGTGAGCGCTGCATCTCCAGTTCAAGTGAGCGCTGCATCTCCAGTTCAAGTGAGCTGCATCTCCAGTTCAAGTGAGCGCTGCATCTCCAGTTCAAGTGAGCGCTGCATCTCCAGTTCAAGTGAGCGCTGCATCTCCAGTTCAAGTGAGTGAGTTGTCCAGCCCAGCGAGTGTGTCTAGCCCTGTGACGCGCCGCCGCAGGAGAAGGAGAAGGAGGACTCGCTCGATTCGCCAGGCCCTAGTGAGCGTACCCAGACTCCTCGCCCTGACGGCCCCGCCTCTGCGCCTCGCCCTGCCGGCCCCGCCTCTGCGCCTCGCCCTGCGGCCCCGCCTCTGCGCCTCGCCCTGCCGGCCCCGCCTCTGCGCCTTGCCCTGCCAGCCCCACCTCTGCGCCTCGCCCTGCCGGCCCCGCCTCTGCGCCTCGCCCTGCCTGTGCCCTGTGCTCTGTTCAAGCGGTGCCCTTCAAATCCCGGTGGATTTCCCCAAGTATTTTTTTTGGGGGGGGCAGTAGGTAGGGCCATGGAGGCGATGCAGACATGGACCTCGCCTCGTCCTGCTCCGCCCTGGCCTTCGCCCCGTCCTGCTCCGCCCTGGCCTCTGCCCCGTCCTGCTCCGCCCTGGCCTCTGCCTCGTCCTGCTCCGCCCTGGCCTCTGCCTCGTCCTGCTCCGCCCTGGCCTCTGCCTCGTCCTGCTCCGCCCTGGCCTCTGCCACATCCTGCTCCGCCCTGGCCTCCGCCTCGTCCTGCTCCGCCTTGGTCTCCGGCCCAGTCTGGTATGCCCATGCTCTGCGGCCCAGGCCCGCCTTGGCTACCTCCTGGTCCTGTTCCCCTGCACGGGCCTGGCCCTCCGTCCCTCCCCCAAGACTGTCTCCACTTCACCGCCCTCCTGAACTTTTTGTTGTTTGTATGGGCGTCGGGAGCCGCCCATAGGGGGGAGGCTATGTCACGAAGTGGTTTTGTGTGTTTTCGTTATTAGTTATTGCCCGTCTATTATTTATCCCAGGTGGTTCTCATTTCTCACGCCCCCTTGTTATCTTGTCTAGCTCGTTTGTCCTTGATTATTTAAGCCCTGTGTTTCTGCCCTGTCTTTGTTGGTTGTTTGAATTTATGTGTGTTACGTTGGTGCTCTCATGATTCTCGAGTCCTGCTTCTAGTCTTGTGTCTTGTTTCTAGTTTGTTAATAAAGCTACACTGCGTTTGGACCCAGCCTCAGCTCTGTTTCTCCGCACGACGTCACAACTATCATTTTCAAATTTTTTACAGACTAATAATTGTGATGAAAATATATTAGCGGATGATTATTTTTTTTGTGGAACATGTATATATATATATATATATATATATATATATCTGTGTGTGTGTGTGTGTGTGTGTGTGTGTGTGTGTGCATTCATATTATATAAACAACACCATTCCATTATTTGGAAATACACATTGCCCTACTTATTGTGAGTGTTGTCTTGTTTGAATGTTTTTGAAAACTCCAGGAATTTCAAAGCAGCTGGAAAAAGTGTGCAAGTTGAAGGGTTGTGAGAAAGTACGTGAATGGTTGCTTAGTATAAAAAACCACATCTATTGGACTGCAGCATCATCAAGCAGTGGACCTGAAAGAGTGGCCAAATGGACGTCTATGCTAAACCATATTCAAAACAAGCACACACATGAAGACAGCAATTTTCCAGCATGTCTACATGGAACAAGCAGAAGTCGAGGCACAAAAAAGTGGATAGCTGCTGGTATGTGGTCTAAATAAGCAATATTTACTTTTATTAAAAACTGTATGCAGACCATGTATTTATTCTATTTAATTTTTTTTGTAAAAAATACTTATCTTTCTATAATAACACTTCCAATAATTTAGGAACACTGCCATATCTCAAGTTGGAGAGAGTTCTCTCCAACAACAGAATTTTGAAGGATGTTTCCAAACTAAGTCCACACTACCAGACTTCTTCAATCGAGATTTTCCACAGTGTAATACTACGGTTTACACCCATAAATGTGGTATTTCCATTTCTGGGAATGTTGTGCAGGTAATGTTAATGTTTTTTTTTTTTTTTTTACAATTTCAATTATACATAAACTGTAGACATTTTATTTTGAAAATGTTTTTTTTTTTTTTTTGCTTTCAGACTATACCTGGCTGCACTACATTATAATGTTTTTTTTTTACAATTTCAATTATACATAAACTGTAGACATTTTATGATGAAGCGGTCTTCATATGGAGGAAGCCAAGCGGCTGCGTCTGCCATATGCCCCAGGAGCCTCTGAAAGGGTCCCACTTTTTTATGTCTGATGGCAGACGTACCCATGGTGGGGCAGCAAGATGGAGGAAAGGGACTCGAGAGATGAGCAGGCAGAGGAATTGCCATAGGCGGCGAGGTGGAGGCAGCTGCTGGGCAGGATGTGCCGGATGCCCCCGTCTGCGCTTGGGCAGTAGAAAATTGTTGGACGCGTTTATCTGCCGCATCGCCGACCAGCCCAACCTGAGAAATTGGGGAGACCAGGAACCGAACCTTGTCAGCATTCGCCATATCAACCAGGCTGAGCAAAATATGGGGCTCCTGGACCACTAAGGTGGACATCGTCAGACCGATTGCGCAGGCCACGACACTCGTACCCTGGAGGGTGAAGACGGATGCAGTGCAGTGCTCACCTATGAGCGCACGGTCTGGGCTACCCTCGTGCATTTGTCCATGAGTGCCCTGGCCTGACAGACCTGAAGCAACGCTATGGCATACAGGTGGAGGTGGCTTGCCCAAAGGCTTTGTAAACTCTGCCCATCTAAACGGCCTTAGGGGGGGACGAGAATCCCCCCAAAAGGTAGCGGCCGCCAGACACAGGTGTGTGTCAAGACAGACCGCTCCAATGGAGGGACACCTTGCAGCCCTTCACCATTCCTCCATCAAGGGTAGTGAGGGGGGAAAACTATTCAGGCAGTTTCTGGCAGAGAAAGGAGCCGCTCACCACCTGATAAGCTCTTCATGCATTTCGGAAAAGAAAAGCACTGGGGCAGCGAGCTGAGAACCAGCGCGGCCCGCCCCGAGATACCAATCCTCCAACCAAGACTGAACGGGACATGGTGGAGTTTCCACTCGAGTCCGGCAGCCTCGGCGGCCCGTTTCAGCATAGCTTACATTTCTGGATCTGGCTCTGGCAATGTTACACTACCAGAGGGAGATAACACAGCCGAGTTGTCACCTCCAGAGGCCAGCTCACCCTCCCATGCTGCCATCAACATCTTACCCTTTGGGGGAACCCCATTGAAACAGCTGATCGGTCCATTACAGAGGGACCAGCATGCTCAACAGGAATTCATGCAATGAGAACATGAGCCATCCACATAAGCTGCCTCAGCATGCTGAACATATAAATATATATATGTATTAGAATTAAGTGTGTAATGGCTAATTTTGCATTTACATTTGTTTCTTTTCTTTCATATACGATCTTTATTTTCTTTTATATGTTTTCTTTTATTTCATTAACATGTGATAGATGTGTGTGTAACTTTTACTAACGTTGGAGAAGATGTATTCATGAGCATTTAAAGGGAAATATTCATATCATCTAACATATACTCATAAGCATTTAAAGGAAGATGTTCATGTAATCCAAAGGACATTATTAAAGATATAACAAGCTGTTAGAAATGCATAAGTTAGAGTAAGCTTAAGGTATAACTAAACTGTTAGAAATGCATAAGTAATGTAAGCTTAGTGTGAGGACATATTGTTCTGTGTTTAACAAAGGAACAAGCAGCATGGAAACATTTTAAAGGGTTAGTTCACCCAAAAATGAAAATTAAGTCATTAATTACTCACCCCCATGCTGTACCAACCCCGTAAGACCTTCGTTCGTCTTCGGAACACAAATGAAGATATTTTTGATTAAATTTGAGAGCTGTATAACTACCACATTGGCTCCTAAGGGACTGCCTCTTGACGGCCCAGAAAGTCAATGAAGAAAATGTTTAAATATCCCAAGTGACTACCGTGGCTCAACTATAGTGGCTCAACTATATGTTTATCAAGCGACGCGAATACTTTTTGTGCGAAAAAACAAACAAAAATAACGAGTTTATTCGACTATTTCTTTTCTTCCTTTTGGGCCAGAAACGAGACTTCCTTAGATTTCCACGACGCATGCGCGAGAATTGCGATCTGCTTACACCAGCTTACACTACTTCAGATCGCAATTCTCGCGCATGCGTCGTGGAAATCTAAGGAAGTCTCGTTTCTGGCCTACAAGGAAGAAAAGAAATAGTCGAATAAACTCGTTATTTTTGTTTGTTTTTTCGCACAAAAAGTATTCGCGTCGCTTGATAAACATATAGTTGAGCCACGGTAGTCACTTGGGATATTTAAACATTTTCTTCATTGACTTTCTGGGCCGTCAAGAGGCAGTCCCTTAGGCAGCCAATGTGGTAGTTATACAGCTCTCAAATTTAATCAAAAATATCTTCATTTGTGTTCCGAAGACGAACGAAGGTCTTACGGGGTTGGTACAGCATGGGGGTGAGTAATTAATGACTTAATTTTCATTTTTGGGTGAACTAACCCTTTAGTAGCTCATTGTATCTCAAGTGTGAATTATATTTGTGCAGGGTTTTGATCAAACAAAAGATAAAGCAGAAAGGTGTGAGGTCGAACAGTACTTGCAACCAAGAGATAAATTGGGGTGTGAAGTCAAGCAAGATTATTAAGTGATTTGTAGACAAGCAATAGAATTTTGTATTCAATTCTAAACTGAACCAGTAACCAATGTAGGGATTTCAGGAGGGGTGTAACATGCTCAAACTTTTTACATCCCTTCAGGAATCTCGCTGCTGCGTTTTGAACGACTTGTAGACGTGTAATTTGAGTCTTAGCCACACCATAATATAGAGAGTTGCAGTAGTCCAGCCTCGATGTTATAAAGGCATGGACAGCAACCTCTAAAGAGGCAGTAGAGAGAAAAGATTTAATTTTAGAGAGAGAGCGTAAGTAGAAAAAGCTAGAGCTCACTACAGAGGCAATTTGCTTGTCAAATTTCAGACTATTGTCGATCATCACACCTAAATTACGCACTTGAGATGAGGTACTCAAATTTAAAGATTCGAAATTTTGTAAGTTTTGTCTATTTGTTTCGGAGGGGCTAAAAACAATGGCTTCTGTTTTATCTGAATTCAAAAACAGGAAACTATTTGAGAGCCATGCTTTTACGTCGTCCAGACACGTGGATAAGCAACTACGAGCATGCTCATTATCAGAGGTCAGAGGCAGATAGATTTGCATATCATCGGCATAGCAATGAAAAGAGACATTATGTTTTCTAAAGATAGATCCCAAGGGAAGCAGATAGAGAGAGAAAAGAGTAGGTGCCAGAACAGACCCCTGCGGCGCACCACAGGTTAGCTTGCGCGATGAAGAATAGTTGAGACAACAGTAGTTGACAGTAGTCAACAGTAGTTGAGAGCTCAAAGCTCGCGATCACCGCTGCACTCGCGCTGTCTCTTTCAGTCGATAACATCTGAAGTAGTCGACGGGCGACTGAATACGGATCGCGTCAGAGAGCAAATGTTCTTCAAGTACTATTGAACGAGCCAAATGGAATTGGCGTGCGTAATTTCATTACCATTTTCTAAACTATAGAGAAAAAAACTGTGATAATGTGAGAAATGTTGAAGGTGTCTGAATAAATTTTGGTTTGAAATTATAAGATTAGAGCTACATTTGATAAGCATCTGTGAAACATACTGCAAGTTCTATACATTCTAAATCCTTAAAGGGTTAGTTCACCCAAAAAATAAAATTAAGTCATTAATTACTCACCCCCATGCTTTACCAACCCCGTAAGACCTTCGTTCATCAACGAAATACAAATGAAGATATTGTTGATTAAATTTGAGAGCTGTATCACTACCACATAGGCGCCCTAAAAGATTGAAACTTGATGGCCCAGAAAGTCATTAAAGAAAATGTTTAATATTCCATGTGACTGCAGTGGCTCAACTATAAGTGTATCAAGCAGCATAATAACTTTATTCGACTATTCCTTTTCTTCCTTCTGGGCCTGAGACGAGAGTTAAAGAGATTTCCACAACGCATGCGCGAGAATTGTGTTCTTATTCTACTACTTCTTGTTCAGTTCTCACGCATGCATCATGGCAATCTCTTGAACCTTCATCTCAGGCCTACAAGGAAGAAAAGGAATAGTCGAATAATGTCGTTATTTTTGTTTTGTTTTTTTTGCAAAAAGTATTCTCGTCACTCTATAAACTTATAGTTTAAATACTTATAGTTTATAGAGCCACTGTAGTCACATGGAATATTTAAACATTTTCTTCAATGACTTTCTGGCCCGTCAAGTTTCAATCCCTTAGGGTGCCTATGTAGCAGTGATCCACCTCTCAAATTTAATCAAAAATATCTTCATTTCTGTTCCGAAGATGAACAAAGGTCTTACGGGGTTGGTACAGCATGGGGGTGAGTAATTAGGGCCCAAGCCCTGAAAGGGCGAAGGCCCTATTGTTTTCCTTAGGATTATTATTATTATTAGGGCCCAAGCCCTGAAAGGGCGAAGGCCCTATTGTTTTCCTTAGGATTCTTATTAGGGCCCAAGCCATGAAAGGGCGAAGGCCCTATTGTTTTCCTTCCGATTATTAGGGCCCAAGCCCTGAAAGGGCGAAGGCCCTATTGTTTACCTTAGGATTCTTATTAGGGCCCAAGCCCTGAAAGGGCGTAGGCCCTATTGTTTTCCTTACGATTATTAGGGCCCAAGCCCTGAAAGGGCGAAGGCCCTATTGTTTTCCTTAGGATTCTTAATAGGGCCCAAGCCCTGAAAGGGTGAAGGCCCTATTGTTTTCCTTAGGGTTATTCTTTTCTATTATTATTATTTTTCTTACGACTATTCGGGCACTTTTGGGGCCCTTAACATGCTCGAAAACTCAGATCCCACAGCCATCAGAGCCGGGCTGAAGATGGTACCTGGGCGTGGCAGGGGGGCTAGACAGCGCCCCCTGGAACGGGGTCCGAAAACTTGGTCCATAAATCAAACACGCTTGCATGTAATAATATGAAACTCGGTACACATGTTGATCTCATCGTTTCATATATACTTCACACTCTTACTTTTTACCCCAGCCAACAAGAAGTTGGCTATTGAGGGTTGTTTGTAAAACGTCTCTGGTTACTTACGTAACCTATGTTCTCTGAACAGGGAACGAGACGCTGCGGATAGCGCAGTGGGATATTCTCTGAATATGCCGATTGTCTGAAGCCCAATAGAATCACGCCAATTCATTGGCTGATGGCGCTCGCGCAATCTGGCCCCGCCCCGACGCAATTACGTCGCATAATCATATACGCGCGTGCGCCATCTTCCCCTCAGATTTCTCTGCCGAAAAGAAGACTGTCAGCAGCGCGAGGAGCTTGGCCGCTAACGCAGCGTCTCGTTCCCTATTCAGAGAACATAGGTTACGTAAGTAACCAGAGACGTTCTCTTTCATAGGTTCACTCAACGCTGCGGATAGCGCAGTGGGAACGGGATACCAAACTCGCCAAGCAAAGAGCGCTGTAATGACTGGTATCGAAAGATAAAGACTACAAACGGTTCAAACAGAAAGAATCTGGGAACCCGGGGTCATGTCAAGATCCAAATTGTAGAAACGTACAAAAGTGTGCGGAGAGGACCATCCGGCCGCAACACAAATGTCCTCTAATAGAGCTCCCCTGAAAAGAGCTTGAGAGGATGCCACACTCCTGGTGGAATGCGCTCTAATGCCAAGAGGCGAAGGCAAACCACGCGCCTGGTAGGCAATCGATATCGCCTCTGTGACCCAATGAGAAATCCTCTGTTTCGATGCAGCAAGCCCACGGCGGCCAGCACCAAAACAAACCAGAAGCTGGTTAGATTTCCTCCAACAGCTGGAGCGGTCTACATAAAACTTCAAAGACCGAACTGGGCAGAGCAGATTAAGCTTCCTATCCTCCTCAGAGGAAAAAGGCGGAGGGTGGAAAGCGTTAAGGCTAACAACCTGAGAGCGGAACGCTGTGGAGAGAACCTTAGGAACATAGCCTGGCCTAGGTCTCAAGGAAACTTTGACTAACCCGGGAGCAAAGTCTAAGCATGACTCACTAACAGAAAGAGCCTGCAAGTCCCCTACCCGCTTTAAAGAAGACAAAGCCAACAAAAGTGACACCTTAAGAGACAGAATCCGAACTGGAGCTGACTCTAAGGGTTCAAAGGGGGCCTCCTTTAAACCCTCCAAGACGACAGAAAGATCCCAAGAGGGAACTCTAGGGGAGCGAACTGGTTTCAGGCGCCTAACCCCACGCATGAAGACCGAAACTAACCTCAATTTGCCCAAAGGAATCTCGTCTGACTCTCTATGTGCCTCAATGGCTGCAACATAGACCCTGAGGGTGGTAGCCGCCGCCCCGGAGGAAAATCTCTCTTGCAGGAACTCCAACACTGAAGCGACAGGGCAGTTAACTGGGTTCCTATCACGTGCCAAGCACCAAGACGCGAAAACCTTCCATTTGGAAGAATACAGTCTCCTTGTAGAAAGAGCTCTAGCACTAGCGATGGTCTCCTGAACGTCAGTCGGGAGATCCAAGCCTAAAGTCGACGACCCTTGATCGGCCAAACGTACAGCTTCCACATGTCCGGGCGAGGATGCCAAATCCTGCCCTGAAGTTGGGAAAGCAGATCCTCTCTGATTGGAATCTTCCAGGGAGGCGATTCCAGCAGAGGAATTAACTCCGAAAACCATGGCTGAGACGGCCAGAATGGGGCTACTAGAAGGAGGCGGACTCCGCTCTCCCTCACTCTGGCCAGGACCGCCTGGATCAGTTTGATGGGCGGGAAGGCGTAGAGTTTCTGCATTGGCCAAGGGTGGGCGAATGCATCTATCCCCAACGGAGCTGGAGGATTCAGGGAGAACCAGAGCGGGCATTGGGATGACTCCTGCGAGGCAAAGAGGTCCACCTCCGCTTTTCCGAACACCTCCCAGATCAGGGAAACTGTCTGACGGTTCAACATCCAATCCCCCGACTGGAGTTTCTGCCTCGATAGAAAATCCGCTGCGAGGTTCAGAACCCCTGGGACATGGACCGCTCTCAGAGAAAGGAACCTGCTCTGAGACCATAATAGAAGATGACGCGCATGCCTGTCCAGGGTGCGAGATCGAGAACCTCCTTGCCGGTTTACATGGGAAACTACCGCCATGTTGTCCGTCCTGACAATGACATGGTGACCCTTTAGAAAAGGGAGGAAATGACTTTTTTCTTTTTTTTTTTTTTTTCGCAAAGCCAGGAAGACGGCTCTCAGTTCTAAGCAGTTTATGTGCCAAGCGAGGGTCTTGCCCGTCCAGACCCCACATGCTGGCCTGCCCTCGAAAACTGCTCCCCAACCGGTTAGAGAGGCATCCGTCGTAAGCATCTGGCGACGGAATACCGTTCCAATGCTGACCCCTTTCTGAAGAAAGAGATGGTCCCGCCAAATCGACAGGGCGCGAGAGCAACTGCCCGACACCCTCAACAGGCGAAAGGCTGACCCAGTGGGCCGGATGCCTGAGAGCTTCATCCACCACAGGAAGGGTCTCATGTGGAGCAGACCCAGGGGTAGCACAGGGGAGGCTGCGGCCATTAAGCCCAGAAGCCTGCGGCAAGTGCCCACAGAAACATAATGGCCAAGCGAAAAACGGGCCAAACATGTCATCAAACTGCAAATCCGTGCAGGAGCCAAACGGGCCCGCATACGAACGGAATCCATGTGCACACCTAGGAAGACTGTGTGCTGAGCTGGAGTAAGAACACTCTTCTCCACGTTCAACCTCAGGCCGAGAGACTGAATATGGCGGAGAACAGTGTCCCTGTGGTGGGTAACCAACTCCCTGGACTGGGCTAGAATGAGCCAGTCGTCCAGATAATTGAGAATGCGGATGCCCTGGAGCCGCAAGGGGGCCAGTGCTGCATCCACGCATTTCGTGAACGTTCTCGGTGCCAGGGCAAGGCCAAAGGGAAGGACCTTGTACTGGAATGCCCTCCCTCCAAAGGCGAACCTGAGGAACTTTCTGTGACGCCGCACGACCTGGATGTGAAAATAGGCATCCTTGAGGTCTATTGTCACGAACCAATCTCCTGGTCGAATCTGAGAGATGATGGCTTTCAACGTCAACATCTTGAATTTCCCCCTGAAGAGGGCGAAATTTAGTCTGCGGAGGTCTAGAATGGGACGCAAGCCGCCGCCTTTCTTCGGAACCAGGAAATAACGGCTGTAGAAGCCTTGTTCGGTTTCCTCCGCAGGAACCTCCTCTATAGCTCCTTTGAGAAGGAGGGAAGAAATTTCCCGCTGTAGCACAGAAGCCTGAGTGGCGCTGTTGACTACAGTAGGAAAAATCCCGTTGAACCGAGGGGGGTTGCGGCAAAACTGGAGAGTGTAGCCGAACCGAACTGTGCGAAGAATCCACGGCGATACCCCTTGTAACCGCTCCCATTCTGGAAAGAAATGTGAAAGAGGAAGAGGGGTGTTGCAATGCATATGACATACCTGAGTGAGGGTGTCGTGCTGAAGGTCGTGGAGTTGCAAGGTTGGCCGTGCAGGAGAGCCCTTGGCGTCCTGACACGCAATGAGAGGTGCTAATGCTGAGGTCTGGGTGACCGGGCCTGCCTGCTCCAGAGAAAAAGGAAGAACGTTTCTGAGGACGTGACCGGCAGTCAAAGAGAGTGTCGGGGGAGAGGAGAGAAAACCCAGGGTGTCTCCTTCCTCTTGCACCGGGCTGCATAGAAGCGGTGAAATATGGCCTGCTCTTCGAAACACCCAGGGTGGCGAAGGAGACAGGGTAAGAAAAGGAGAGCTAGTTGGAGGTGGACAGAAACGCTTGCGCGGTCTGTCCCAACCTCGTGCCTGTGGAGGAGCTCTCCTTTTCCCGACCAACGGGTCAGGAGCGGGACGAGGCAGCTGGAGCGGGCGGCTTGTCAGATCGCTGGTCGCTGATGGGGGAACGGGCGACCGCTGGCTCCCCAAACCGTGGGAGGTGGGGGACGCGCTGGGTCACTCCTCCTGAAAGAGGACTCCGCTCCCAGAGAAAAGCGTTCTCTAGGTCTTCGGGCAGGGGAGGGAGCGGAGGATTCCCTAACTCTCCTGGGCATGAACTGCTTAAAAGCGGCGGATTGAGACTTGGAGGAGCGGAATTTCTCGACCACCGTATTGACCGCCTCCCCAAACAGACCTGACTGAGAGATAGGGGCGTCGAGGAGGAAAACCTTATCTCTATCGCGAATTTCAGTGAGGTTGAGCCATAAGTGGCGTTCCGCAGCAACCGCGCCAGCCATAGAGCGGCCCACCGCACGTGCGGTATGTTTGGTGGCCCTCAAGGCCAAATCCGTGGCCTTACGCAGCTCCTTCACAGCCTCAGGAGTGACACCACTACACTCATCCATCTCTTTAAGGATATCGGCCTGGTAGGCCTGAAGGATGGCCATGGTGTGAAGGGTCATGCCTGCCTGACCAGCCGCTATGTAGGATTTCCCGATGAGAGAGGAAGAGGTTCTACATGCCTTCGATGGAAGGAGAGGACGTGCCCTCCAAGATGGCGCCGACGATGGAGCAAGATGGCTGGCCAAAGTATCCTCGATAGCCGGAATGGCAGAGTAGCCCTGTTCCACAGAACCCACGAGGTTGGTGAAATCAGCAGCTGACGCATTAGTGAGACGCGAAGAGAAAGGCTGCTTCCAGGATCTGGAAATCTCCCGATGCAGATCGTTGAAAAATGGCAATTTTCTCCGTTGGGGCCTAGAATTAGGGCCACTGAAAAACCTCTCGTCGAGTTTGGAGGACTGCGATTCGCGAGGCTCGTCAGGCCAGTCGATCGAGAGTTTCTCCGTGGCGCGCGAAAGCACATCCACGAGCTCAGAGTAGGCCGCGGTAGGCCGCGTTTCCTGGCCGCTAGGCGGGATAACGTCATCGACGAGAGCAGGCCCGAAATCCTCGGAGTCGGAAGCCGCGGTAAAGATGACGTCCTCCAGCCCGAAAGAAACAGAATCGCGTGCTCCCGGGCTGGGACACAAATAATCATGAGCGAACTCGACCGGCGAGTGAGCGAGCTCGGGAGATGGAGGGAGAGAAAGAGCGGGGCCCGTCTGCTCAAACTCCACATCCTCGAGCTCAACATCCGAACCCCAGGCCGCGGATCCTCGAGAAGCCTCGGGAGCGCGACGGGGGGAAACGAATTTAGAATCCTTCTCAAAAACCGCAAGCCGAGAGCGGAGAGTTTTTAGAAGTAAATTATCGCAAAATTTACATTTAGAAAAACCCAAAACGGCCTCGCGCGCATGTGAGAAACCCAAACACCTGATGCACTTACTGTGAGGGTCGTCGCTTGCGATGAAGCAAGCACATGGCGGAGAGCAACGTCGATACTCCATTGCAGCTTCACTGGAAGGAGAACAGAGTTCCACTTGTGCAGTCGCTGAAGTGCAAAAATCCGAATAATCCGAAAATAGGCTTAGAAAAACCGAGACGAAGGGCGATGTGATCGCTTCGTGAAGGCAGAGAAATCTGAGGGGAAGATGGCGCACGCGCGTATATGATTATGCGACGTAATTGCGTCGGGGCGGGGCCAGATTGCGCGAGCGCCATCAGCCAATGAATTGGCGTGATTCTATTGGGCTTCAGACAATCGGCATATTCAGAGAATATCCCACTGCGCTATCCGCAGCGTTGAGTGAACCTATGAAAGAGAACACATGCAGTGAAATTTGAAATACTCCTCCTAGAGCTCTCATCCAAATTCGACGAAACTCGGTAAGCGTGAAGTCAAGACATTGAGGATGAAAGTTTGCAAGGGGATTTTTGATATCTCGAACGGTTTGGCCGTGGCGAGGAAACGAAATTATGGCGAGAAACGTGAAACAGGAAGTGTGTTATAACTTCAGCATACATTAACAGATCTTGATGAAACTTCAGCAGTGTGTTCGCTGTAAGAGGACGATCACATGGATGTGACTATTGTGAGTCAAAGTTATAGCGCCACCAACTGGCAGCAGGAAGTGTCACTTTCAAAATGCTTTGAAATCACCCTCTAATTTTAACTCGATTTGCTTCAAACTTCATCTGTATAATGCAAATACACGGCAGATGAAGACCTGTGAACGGATTCTTGATATCTTTGAAACTGTTGCCGTGGCAACGCATCAAAATTTACCATTCTTATAGGATGCTTTTGAGACTCTTAGCATGCTTGAAATTGCATGAAACTCGACAGACACATCACATTTATTAGCCAGTAGACATGTGCAAAGTTTCAGAAACGGGCGTGGTGAGGGCTCAGTAGCGCCACCTTTTGACAAAAGTAGGGTTGTTAGTTTTATCTACAGTTACAAAAATCAGTATGTATATTGTACTCCTCGAGCCGGACAACTTTCTAATTGACACTATGTTTTTTTTATGTAGAGAAAATCTCAGAATTTTGCCAGTCTCTCAGTGTCTCTCTGTGTGAGTGAGAGGAGGGGCGCCTATCAGGTTAATTTTAACCCTTTATTTGCTGTGTGCGACTTCTCTGGCATTTTCGGGGGCCCCAGAACCCGCAGCCATCACAGCCGGGCTGAAGCTGGTATCCGGGCGTGGCAGGGCGGCTCGTCAGCGCCCCCTGGAACGGGGTCCGAACACTCGGTCCATAACTCAAACACGCTTGTATGTAATAATATGAAACTCGGTACACATGTCGATCTCATCGTTTCATCTATACCTCACACTCTCACTTTTTACCCCAGCCCAACAGGAAGTCGGCTATTGAGGTTTGTTTGTAAAACACACGCAATGGAATGTGAAATACTCCTCCTAGAGCTTTGACCCAAATTCGACGAAACTCAGTCAGCATGAAGTCAAGACATTGAGGATGAAAGTTTGCGAGGGGATTTTTGATATCTCGAACGGTTTGGCCGTGGCGAGGAAACGAAATCATGGCGAGAAACGTGAAACAGGAAGTGTGTTATAACTTCAGCATACTAACTGATCTTGATGAAACTTCAGCAGTGTGTTCGCTGTAAGAGGACGATCACATAGCTATGACTATTGTGAGTCAAAGTTATAGCGCCACCAACTGGCAGCAGGAAATGTGTCACTTTCAAAATGCTTTGAAATCACCCTTTTATTTTTACCCGATTTGCTTCAAACTTCATCTGTATAATGTAAACATACGGCAGATGAAGACGTGTGAATGGATTCTTGATATCTTTGAAACTGTTGCCGTGGCAACGCTTCAAACTTTGAAATTATTTTAGGATGCTTTTGAGACTCTTAGCATGCTTGAAATTGCATGAAACTCAACAGACACATCACATTTATTAGCCAGTAGACATGTGCAAAGTTTCAGAAACGGGCATGGTGCAAGGACTAAATAGCGCCACCTTTTGACAAAAGTGGGGTTGTTAGTTTTATCTACAGTTACAAAAATCGGTATATACCTTGTACTCCTCAAGCCGGACAACTTTCTAATACATAGTCATTAGCTCGGACCAAGAGGAAGTCAGATATTTTGGTTTGAATATGGTGAGCCTCTCTCTGAGCCTACGTCCCTGTATGGCAAGCCCTTTTAACATTTAAAAGCTCAGTTTGCCTATTGTAGATATCAACAATGTCTTTCTGTCTAGTCGTAATTACATTTTGGATAGTTTGTATTATCATTTAAGATATCTGTAACATAATTGTGACTAGTCGAAATGACAGAGTATGGCAAGCCGTTTTAACATTTAATCATGAAAGGGCCAAAGCCTTCGGCACCTCCAACGCGGTGCCTTTAGGTAACTAAGGTTCCACCGGCTTGGGCCCGCCATCGCTGCTCGCAGCTATATTTAATGACTCAATTTTCATTTTTGGGTGAACTATCCCTTTAAAGAAATATATATGTATATACAGTAGATGTTACTTAAAGAAATATACCGTATTTTATTGTATTGTATATTATAAGGCGCACCTTCAATGAATGACCTATTTTAGAACATTTTTCATATACAGGGTGCACCGGATCATAAGGCGCATAAGATACTGCAGTCAAACATTTGACTGGGTTTGCGTTATGCATCCACTAGATGTGCTAAAGGGAATGTCAACAAAACAGTCAAATAAAGTCAAACTTTATTAAGTTTTCTGACAACTCCGTTGTCCGTTACA
This sequence comes from Pimephales promelas, assembly GCF_016745375.1. The sequence continues at coordinate 250,538 of NW_024121677.1, forward strand.
ATGGTAATGTTGTTCAAACGTTAATATGCATATTAACAATATTACATACAGCCTTACTCAATTTGCCAAATGTGGAGGGGAACTTTTCCCTTATTCAAAACGTAACGTTAGACATGTAATCACCATTAAATCAAACGTTAATGCATAAATGCATAAATTGCTCACTTATTACAGCTCTTCTCCCAAACGTGGAGAGGAACTTTTCCCTAATTCATTAAACACGTAGCAAGTAGCAGCTAGCACGTATGCTACCGTAGTAAAAGAAACAGTCTGATAACACTCAATCAAACGTTAGCGCATACTGCATACAGTACTCAACATTGTTCAACATACTAGTATAACCATAGACTGTAAAAAAGCGTATAACATGTAAAGCTCACTTTTTTTCCAGTTCATTCCCCGTCCACGAATCCCTCGAATTCTTCTTCTTCAGTGTCCGAATTAAATAGTTGGGCGATTACAGCATCCAACCTGCCCCGCTCCCTCTCGTCATTATCCGAGTCATTGTCACTGCTGTTGCCTGGTAGTTCAGATATTATTCCCGCCTTCGCGAAAGCTCGGATCACAGTTGAGACTGATATATCAGCCCAGGCATCCACGATCCATTGGCAGATAGTGGTGTAAGCATAGACTGTAAAAAAATATTTACGTAGTGTCCGTGACGTCACCCATAGGTTTCTGAAGAGCGTTTTTGAGGCCTAAAATGGGCGTGGCCGGCCGTCGCCATCTTGGCAGTGCGTCACCTCTCGTCACTACCGGATAAATTAAAATGGGCAAAGAGGCGGGACGCGGGTGGAGCTGAGGTGCTAATGCTATGCTACTGTTCTACTGAATTGACAGCTGATTGAAAAAGTAAAGCCAATGGTTAAAGTTCATGTTTTGCCCTTCGAAATATTATAATAGTTAAGACGTAACTAAAAGTGAGACTATTTACTTTCCTTTTTTATCAACTTTATTAATCTCACAAGGGGCATGTATACAAGTACATAACACAGATCACACACATTTCTCACAACATACAGTCAACTATTGCATCGTGATGCATTATTATTTTGCTAGTTAAAAATGTATTAATTACTTACAATATTGCTCTAAGCTTGTGCATGTGACAGTGATTCTTCAAGGCAAGCACACGTCAGTCGCCATCTCACGTCAAGTTCGTAAAGAGCTTTAATTCAGTCCATTTTACAATCTGATTTTGGCCGCCTCTCAGTTTCTCAGATGGGTCAAACCAAATATATTATCTCAGAACTTCAAGTAAATGAACTAGAAATCCGCGCTCATTCATGGGTGTGCACCTGTTGCATGGACGGAGAGAAAGCACTGAAATCATCAGACATCCATTAGTGCATGCGACGGAAACAGCTGGAAACACAGTGCTGGTTATTCTCTCCATACTCAACACGACGGAATCCAACGGCGTGCACGGGCGAAGGTATAATACATGTATTAAATTGTATGAAATAATCCCGGAAAAAGCACAAACACAGCTGAGTGTGACGCTAACAGACAGCAGACAAACGACTAGCAGTGAAAGCAGCGGCACCTGTCACTCAAGTGTCCACGCCCTTAATTATGCAGAACTTTAAGGCTTAAATATAATTTAAACAGATGAGTTGTAAAAAAATACACCCTACCCCCTCACAGTTGTCATGAAGGGAAAAATGAGCTCTATAGGCCAAAGCCACTTTTTGCTCCAGGCTGTAAACATGTTTTTTTCTGCTGTAAAGTTGGGCATTTTAACATGGGGGAGATACAGATTTGACTCGCTTCTGCAGCCTGCCTCAAGCGGCCACTCGATAAATTGCAGTTTAATTTACTTCCGTGTTGGCTTCAAGAGAGAGACGGGGAGGTTGCCGCTTGGGTGTAAGTCGCCCGGCGCTGTCTCCCCGTCTTGGTGAACGCGTGTTCACCTTCTGTCATCCACTGCTCCCACGCAGCTCGCAGTCTAGCTTTGAACGCCCTGTTGACACCAATATCTAGTGGCTGGAGTTCTTTAGTTAATCCACCCGGAATGACGACAAGCTCCGAATTAGTTTGCTTCACTTGTTTTTTGACAGCATCGGTGATATGGGCGCGCATGGAGTCGTATATAAAAAGGGACGGAGCTGTGTGGAAAAAGCCACCCGGTCTCTTGACGTAAATTTCTCTCAACCACTCACTCATCTTTTCCTCATCCATCCATCCTTTCGGGTTAACTTTGATGACGACGCCGGCTGGAAAGTTTTCTTTTGGCAAGGTCTTCCTCTTGAAAATAACCATGGGTGGAAGTTTCTGGCCATTAGCCTGGCAGGCGAGAACTACAGTAAAAGATGACTTCTCATTCCCTGTGGTGCGTACAGACCCTGTACTGGTCCCCGTTTTCTCCACAGTGCGGTTCATGGGAATATCAAAGGTGAGTGGAACCTCGTCCATGTTGGTGATGTGATCTGGCCGGATCTTCTTTTCAGTGATCTTCTTTTAGCAGTATGTAGTATATTCTACTGCGTGACCGACAGCCTTGAGCTTGAACTCTGCATCATAAGCGTGTCTCTTGACAGGTGCCATTTTGAAGCATTTACACAGTAACGTTTTTTACTGACTACGGTAGCCGTAATGCTGCAAGCGTGATCCAATTAACCAATTGATCCATAATTTTTTATAATTTTTTTAAATTAAAGACTTTTAAGTGTGCCTTATAGTGCGGAAAATACGGTATGTGTATATAGATGTGTTTTTGATTTTTGTTGTAATGGATGGAGGCATGTAGGTTTAAAGGTTAGGAATTACTAGGCTACTGAAGAACATCTGTGCTTAGTTATCTAATCCCAGACAGAGAGATAACAACTTACTCAGACTACGAATAAGAAGTATTATATTGTAGCAATTAACCATGTGGCCATAAAAGCAACCTCAAATCAGACAGCAGGTTGAGGAGACCTCTGAGTAGCCTAGTAATTCCTAACCTTTAAACCTACATGCCTCCATCCATCACAACAAAAATCAAAAACCGACAATATTGTTCAATATTTTTTATCTGTGGAGTTATAATAGCAAAAACAGAATGAAAATGGACAAAGATCTAATTGTGTCGTTTTTGGACACATGACCTAGATTTAGCATCCTATCGATTTATTTTAAAAACTCGTTTCCAAGATGAGCCCTTAATCTGACAAGCATACCGTCAAACATACTGTAAGTTCTACATACATTCTAAATCATAAACCTTTAAGACATTTTCTAAAACCGTGACATTAAGCAAGAATAAATAACGGTATAATGAAGGATGGAGAGACCAATTGAAAACACAACAGAATGTTTTCACCATTTCATAAATCTTATCAAAGGATAAAAAAAATATAGAAAAATTAGTGTATTGGAAGGATGTTTGACATGTACCCAGGAGATCATGCATCACTAACAACTTTACAACGACTGCCATTTCTTTGTATAATTCTACCCTTGTGTGCATTTTCAGTGACATGTCCATAGTCATTAATTTATCTAAAATCCTAGTTTAATAAGCCTACCTGTGTGGAGAGGGCCAGGCCCCTCAGCATGAAGCCCAGGACACATCCTGTGATTACAGCTAGTACCGAGAGCGTCAGCAACCCGTTTCGCCTGATGTAGTCCTTAACATACTTCCTGACACTGACTGAGAACATGCTGGCCATGCAGTCCTTTATTCTCTCTAGCGGGGTTTTAGCAGGTCCCGCAGGAGAGAAGAAGGTTGCAGGCTCGGGCGGCGCCTCTTCGGCTTCTGTGGGTATCAGTAGCTCCTCCATGGCGAGACGCTGTGAGTAACGCAGGAGGGAAAAGCAGAGGTAACCTTTTCTAACGAGGGATTAAGCCATCATGCATCCACCCAGCATCTCAAGACCACGGTTAGGAGGAATTAGGAGGCTAAGAGGATTAGGATGTAGTAATAAAATCTAACACTTCCCTGTTGACGGTGGCTCTGTGCCATTTAGATTTTTGTCATGAATTGGTGTCAAATTGAAATAACCCCCACTTTGTGTTTATTTATACTGTAGTAGAAGAATGATCAGAAAGTAGTGCATTGTGTTGTTCGCAAACCTAATCCATATAGTGAGGTGAGGTAAATGATCTAAAGCCACAGGGAAAGTCAGCACGTGCTTTCCCCTGATCTCGTTAAAGATGAGAGTGTCCATTACAAAAAGAAATTCCAAAAAAATTCCTAGAGAATAGACTGACATAGGTAAATGAAGTTCCAAAGTCTTGAAGTTCAGCCTATACTCTTATAATCTGTCTTGTTGTGGTTTAACAGGATTTTCAAGGTATAACTCGACAGACCTGTCCAATGGCCATCAACGCCATTGGACAGGTCTGGGGGGATGAGATCCATCTCTATCAATGATTTATTGATAGAGATGGATCTCATCCCCCAGTCTTTTTTTCTCAAAAAATCTCAACATTTACAATAACACATATTCTCACAATGACTTGAATCTTTGATTCATTTCACTAAAAAGTATTTTTGCAAGTAACACTATCAACTTGCGAGTGTCTTTTTGTGTTGAGTGAGTCATTTGAATTAACCGATTTATTTAACCGAGACTTATAATGCTTTATTAATATTTGTGTTCCTAATACAGTGGCTCTGAAGTGCAAATACATTTACCAAATCATAAAACACAACAGAAAAAAAAAAAAAAACTAAATAAAAATGGAAAGAGCGGTTATACTAAATTTTGATTTGAAAATAGTTTTGCAGCTTTGTAGAGGCTAGCAATAGCAAGCTATATAATATATATAATATATAATAGCACACACACAAAAACACACACACAAACAAACACACACACACAGAGACATTGGGTCTAGTCTCGCCTAGAGCTCAAAATACCTTGTGTTGGTTTATCTCTTACCTACTTAACTACCCACATAGCAAACAGACTTGGCCCAAATGTGGCCTCATCATGGCACTGCTGGCGTGTTGCCGGCACTGGCAGGCATCATGTCAGCCAACTGTGGGCCAAGTGTGGCAATGATGGCACTGCATGCACGAAAGGCAGACAACTTTTGGGCCAATTGTGGATGGGAGGTGTGTGGCCCAGATCAGTGTAGCGATTATGGGCCATATTCTGTGTACTGGACAATTATAAGTCTGCTACTATCAAGGCAAGATTATACCCCACCCCTCCAAAAAAAGATGTTAAGATTTTAATAAGAAATAATAATATTCATTTACTTAAATGAGTCAGTGAAAAAATATATGTCCAATTGTTTAAAAAATGATTAATAATGAATAAATATAGTATTTAGTTTTCAGCAATGTTCACAAAATGCATCATTAAAAAATATACATTTACTAACATTATAATTTGTTTTTTTTAAGTATTAGGCCTATTATTTATTTGAATTTGTTTTTATAAATTTGTAATAAAAAAAAAAATCCACATACAAGTCTAAGTTTTCCATACTTTTTATTTTAAGCACCACCAAATCATGTTAAAAATGTAATATTTGTATATATTTTTTTTTCGAAATAACAGTTTATTTAAAACAACTGCAGTCAAATATTGTTTTTTTTTTTTTGGCGCAATCTCCATGGTAACAGCAGCTTTTCTGGTTGGTTCACGTGATGCATCTTTTAAAATTTCTCCCGCTGAAGGTTGAAGATGAAAACATCTCAGACAACCGCTATACGGGTAAGTGAAGTTCACTCTCTTTTCTGGCACTTTTTAATACCTGATTTCAAACTCGGATGCCACTTTTTTCTTGAAGTGAACTTTTGCCTATGGTAGCTGATTCAGCTGCCCCTGAACATGACAATGCCAATACAGACGCGAACGGGGTGCGATCATGTGCGATAGACCAGGCCTGCCGAACGTCCGAGGCGTGGTACTTCATGTGTGCGAAACAATGTAATGTTAAAGCTTTTAAAATTATAGGAAGATCACAGCAAATTCAGCAACCAGAATTGACTTATAAAGCTGAAAGTGTGGTTGTATAATCAGATGATATCTAAATCTAATCGACTAAGGTAAAGTTGGTTTTATATTCGCACATTCGTGTTAAAGAACTTTTTCAATTAAATAGTCAATGAAGCAATTTTTTTTCAGATTCGAAGCAGCTACATGATATTGACAACAAAGATAGTGAACTACAAACTTTTTTACAATCGATCAAAATGGGCAAGTATATTTTTGATGCATGCATAATTTAGCGAATATTCAATGTAGTGTGGTAACCAAGATAGGGACGTCTACAAATTTAACATTGTTTCATCGTGTGCAAACAGACAATTACATTCCAACTACAGATGTACCAGAAAATATCTCTCACATTGTGTTCTAATGCAATAAAATGTCCTTTAGCAACAATAAGACTGCATTATAATGATGGTGTTTAAAAAGGTGTTTAGCAAATAATAAAGAACATGTCGGCTACATGAACTGTAATCTGGTAACAATCCAGACTGTAGAAAGTGAAAAATCATGTGTAATCTCCTGAACATAGTTAATTGCTTCATTTTACATCTGTTTAAATTTTTGTTTATCTATTTATTTGAAATCAAAATGAACAAGAACAGTGTTGGTGTTGGTTTTAATAATAACATAATTTATTTCAATAGGTTTTGAAAGGATGGGCCGACTGTTCCTAAGCAAGTTGGATCTTCTTGTCTAGACCCTACAGAACATACTACTTCTTCCGACTGGGTGTCTATGGCAGCCCATAGAACCGATTGCAGGAAAGTTATGAAATTTGGTACACTGATAGAGGACAGTCGGAAAATTTGGAGTCTCCAACTCAATCCCTCTAGCGCCACCAACTGTCCGAAATTTCACTTTTATTATGCTAATAACTTTTGAACCATAAGGTCTATCAACAAAATTCTTTTTTCCTCTGATTCCTGAGCTCATGACAATTTGATCGCATCCTATTACGTCATTTTTCGTCAACGAATATGGACGTTATTTTGAATTGTGTGAAAAAGCTACTTTTGCAAACTCGTCCTAGATGGTTTTTCCGATTTTCACCAAAATTGCACCAGATCATCTCCAGGCGGTGCTGACAAAAAGTTATGAAATTCAAGTCGATTCGCTTAAGAGTTTTTGAATACCGCGCAAATTAATTTTATGTAATGCTTGCAAAAACAGACATACGGCTGTATCTCCGCAACGCTTTGACTTATTTAGACCAAACTTGGTTCATGTCATCATAAGCATAACCTGAGAATACATGCAGCGTTTCGGCGCTGCGCCACCTACTGGTCCGGAGATATGATAAATGGCTATTTTTGCTCTTAACTTCTGAACAATTTCTCCAAAAATCATAAACTTGGTCTCGTTAGATTCAGGGCATCATGCCGAGTCGACCGATATCAAATTTTCCCAGATCGGCCATTTTGGCTGTCGGCCATTTTGAATTATGTGTTAAAATGCTGTATTTTTTGAACGCATGAACGAATTGTTACGGAACTCGGTATGGGTCATCAGTACGATGCCCTGAAGGAGCCTGAGAAGTTTCGAAACAGCGCCACCTAGTGGAAAAATAAATTTTCAAATGCTTATAACTCTGGCTGTGGTTGACTTATTTTCACGGGAGTCATCTCCTTGAGTTCCTGAATCATTGCCGAGTCCAACGATACCAAATATGCTGGGTTTCATCTTACGGTTGGTGTAGCGTAGCGATTTAGCGCGAAAAAAACATTTGGTGATATCTTCGAAACCGCTGTTCCGATCGAGACGAAACCACCGTCAGAAAAACGGAAACATAGATCAATAGCTACATGCCAATTCCCAAATTCAAAAATCTTGATAGTAAGGGGTAGTAAAACTCAATCAAAGTCAAGTAGGAGTCATTTTTTACGTGTTTTTCACATACATGTCTATAACTCCGGAGGTAATTGAGATATTTTCACCAAATTTGGCACACAGATGTATGGGCTCAGTCTGAGGACATGTAAAAAAATTGCATGACTGAGCCTCTTGGTGGCGCTGTAAAAGAACATAATATGCTGTACTTAACGAATGCATTGGTGTAACATTACGAAACTCAGTTTGTGCCATTAGCACCATCCCCTGAAGGTACTAAAAAGATTTCAAGACAGCGCCACCTTTTGGTCAAAAGTTATAACAAAATTTATAAAAATGCTTATGACTTTTGAATAAATCTGCGTATTTTAATGCGACTGATTTGAAGGTTGTAAAAGGTCGATTTTGTAACTACGCCACCTATTGGGTGAAAGTGATAATCTATTTAATCACATTTTTAGTTAATTGGATGTGATTTTTCAGCCATTTTGACTAAATTCATCTTTAAATGTCTTCAATGGCTCCTTGCTGCAGTTGGTCTGACACATGTTGGCATGTTTGATTGTCTGATTGTGCTTGGCCCCGGTAATTGCTGCTTGCAGCTATATTTAGGGGCCAAGCACCGATGGTGCGGAGGCACCTATTGTAACTGTTCCGGTTCTTATTAGGGGCCAAGCACCGAAGGTGCGAGGCACCTATTGTATCTGTTCTGGTTCTTATTATTATTAGGGGCCAAGCACAGATTGGGGCGGAGGCACCTATTGTATTTGTTCTGGTTAGGGGCCAAGCACCGATGGTGCGGAGGCACCTATTGTATCTGTTCCGGTTCTTATTAGGGGCCAAGCACCGAAGGTGCGAGGTACCTATTGTAATCGTTCTGGTTCTTATTAGGGGCCAAGCACCGATGGTGCGGAGGCGCCTATTGTATCTGTTCCGGTTCTTATTATTATTATTAGGGGCCAAGCACCGAAGGTGCGGAAGCAACTATTGTATCTGTTCCGTTTCCTATTATTAGGGGCCAAGCACCGAAGGTGCGAGGCACCTATTGTATTCGTTCTGGTTCTTATTATTTTTAGGGGCCAAACACCGAAGGTGTGAGGCACCTATTGTATCTGTTCAGTTTCTTATTAGGGGCCAAGCACCGAAGGTGCGGAAGCAACTATTGTATCTGTTCCGTTTCCTATTATTAGGGGCCAAGCACCGAAGGTGCGAGGCACCTATTGTATTCGTTCTGGTTCTTATTATTATTAGGGGCCAAACACCGAAGGTGTGAGGCACCTATTGTATCTGTTCAGTTTCTTATTAGGGGCCAAGCACCGAAGGTGCGAGGCACCTATTGTATCTGTTCCGGTTCTTATTATTAGGGGCCAAGCACCGAAGGTGCAAGGCACCTATTGTAATCGTTCTGGTTCTTATTATTATTAAGGGCCAAGCACCGAAGGTGCGAGGAACCTATTGTATCTGTTCCGGTTCTTATTAGGGGCCAAGCACCGAAGGTGTTCTGTTTCCTATTCTTCTTCTTCTTCTTCTGTTTCCGACTGGGCGTCTATGGCAGCCATAGACCGTTTTGCGGGAAAGTTGTTTTGGTTTGACATTCTGATAGAGGACAGTCCCAACATTAAATATACCAATTTTGGTGTCTCTAACTCATTCCCTCCAGCGCCACCAACTGTCCAAATTTTACTTTTATTATGCTAATAACTTTTGAACCGTAAGGCCTATCAACAAAATAATTTTTTCTCTTGTTCCGGAGCTCATGCCGTTTCGATCGCACCCTATGACGTCATTTTCCGTCATAAAAAAAAGGCCGCCATTTTGAATTTTCCAAAAAACCTACTTTTGCGAACTCGTCCTAGACGGTTTCTCCGATTTTCACCAAAATTGCACTGGATCATCTCCAGGAAGTGCTGACAAAAAGTTATGGAATTCAAGTTGATTCGCTTAACCGTTTTTAATAAACTCACAAACTAATTTTACGTAGCGCTTGCGAAAACAGATGTAAGGCTGTATCTCCTTAACGCTTGATCCTATTCAGACCAAACTTGGTACATGTCATCACAAGCATGACCTGAGGCTACATGTTGCGTATTGGCGCAGCGCCACCGAGTGGTCCGGAGATATGAAAAATGGCTATTTTTGCTCATAACTTCTGAACGGTTTATCCAAAAATCAAAAACTTGGTCTCGTTAGATTCAGGGCGTCCTGCCGAGTCGACTGATATCAAATTTTTCCATATCGGCCATTTTGTCTGTTGGCCATTTTGAATTATGTGCTAAAATGCTGTATTTTTTGAACGCATTAACGAATTGTTACGAAACTCGGTGTGGGTCATCAGTACGATGCCCTGAAGGAGCTTGAGAAGTTTCGAAACAGCGCCACCTAGTGGTGAATTTTTTTTCAAACGCTTATAACTTTGTGTGTGGTACACTTATTTTCACGGGAGTCATCTTTTTGAGTTCCTGAATCGTTGCCGAGTCCAACGATATCAAACATGTTGGGTTTCGTCTTACGGTTGGTGAAGCGTAGCTATTTAGCGCAAAAAAAAACATTTGCCGATATCTTTGAAACCGCTGCTCTGATCGAGACGAAACCACCGTCAGAAAAACGGAAACATAGGTCTATAGCGATATGCCAATGCCCAAATGCGAAAATATTGATAGTAAGGGGTAGTGAAACTCAATCAAAGTCAAGTAGCAGTCTTTTTTTACGTGTTTTTTCATATAAATGTCTATAACTCTGAAGCGAATTGAGATATTTGCACCAAAATTGACACACATATGTATGGGGTCACTCTGAGGACACCTAACAAAAATTGTGGGACTGTGCCTCTTGGTGGCACTATAATAGAACAAAACGTAAAATTCCCATTGACTTCAATACAGTTAATAGATTCCTTGGGTTATGCCGAAAACATAGATATCAGGTTTGCCATAATCAGCCAAATTTCCTGTCCGCCATCTTTATTTCTTTGAAAAACCTTCTTTTTCGAACTCCTCCTAGACAGTTTGTCCGATTTTCATGAAAATTGAATCGTATCATCTCCAGACGGTGCCGACTAAAAGTTATGGATTGCGTGACGATAGACAAAACCGTTTTCGTATAGACCCCTTCACGGTTGACGTCACAGAAAAAAATGTGGTGCGCAGTGCGCATGTCGGGGTCAGAAAAGTTCATTCCATCGTGCTGTAACCATAGTTTAAACTAGCTACCGGAGAATTTCTCGTCAATATGCCTACTTGTTGCGTCGATAAATACTAACTTGCGATAAATACTAACGATAAATACTAATATGCCTACTATGATTTTTGTTTTGTATTTTATTTTATGCCTACTATGATTTTTGTTTTGTATTTTTGTTTTGTGTTTTGTATTGTAGCCGATGTATTTTTACATCGGCTATGTACACTGTGCATGCTTGTTCTAACCGTGTGTTGTGTCTTAATGAGTTTTTTTATGTTTTTTTTTTTTTTTACATCACGCACTGACGCGATTTCCACACATCTCAGCGATAATTGGTGAAATGACAGACACACGTTTAGTTTAGCAATAATGACCCTGGAGGAAAGGTGAGGGATGCTGGGTAAGTGATTAGTAGCCTAGTCGTGACAGTTTTCTAGGGAAATATAACCATCAAGTCAATCAGTCTACAGTGCATCCGTCTCCAATATGATAAATAATTAACGTTACCCTGCCATGCAGGTGCAATTTGCAGTATGGATGTAGCCTTCCCGCTTGTTGATCACGACCCAGGCTTTGTATATAGAGGTCTTTTTTCCCCTGGCGCTGGCTCGGTAAAACCTCCGCTTTTAACACACAAAAGTCATTGCTTATATCGCTATATAAAACCGTCTGAACATGCCCACAAACTACGTAATTATACGCGTCTAGCGATTTGTAGGGTAATACCCGTGCGATCGGAGTGCAATCTCAAGCGCGTGTCATGTTTCTATGGCAACCAAAGCAGAGCTTCCGCCAAACCGCCCTTTACATTTTCTCCAATGTTTATAATAATTTAAATGAACCGTCTTGTCTAATCTTAAAGTTTTGGTGGTCAGATTCAGACTCAATGAAGAGCAGAGAGCACAGATATGATCAAGCTGAACAAGCAACAAACAATCGTTATTCAAAAGGGCAAACAGTTAAAGTTATTATGCGAGTTAACTCGAGTCAGAATGTACATGTGCAAGGTTGCATTTGTCATCCATCACCGTGACATCAAGTGGACTTTTAAAGCTGAAATAATGAGTGGATTAAGCTTGGAATAACGAGAGAAATAACATGGATAGAACTTTCTTGTCGGTGGATTAATGCATCAGTCAGTCAGTAACGAGACGACGGCTACTAAAATTAGGTAAGACAAAAAGTTTTATTTTTCGCAACTCGTGTGAAATAATATGTGACAATCGGGTCCAGTCGGGTTTGTGTCTTCCTGCCGGGTTTGGGTCCAGTTTTCAAATAATAGACGGGTCCAGGTCGGGTCCGGGCAGTTCGTTTATGTCATTTCTCGGGTCTGCACGGGTCCGGGTCCAACTTTTGAAATGAACGACGGGTCCGGGTCGGTTCGGTGTAGCACATTACGGGTCTCTTTCGGGTCGGGCATGAGTTTTTGGACCCGTGAAGACCTCAAAGACAGTGCATAACTTGACACAATATCATGCCGGTCTATTAGCCGCGCCTTTTTTCTGACCCCATGCTGCGCGCGCACCCAACAGAGGATTCCAATGTGTACAAACATTGAAGGGGTCTATACCTCAGCATCAAATTTGAGGCATGCTGCCAAAATGACAATTTAGGCGTTATCTCTGCAATGCCTTCACATTTTCACACCAAACTTTGTATGTGTCATTGTCAGGGCCGGCGCTCCGCACACGCACACCACGCACTGCGCGTAGGGCACCAAGTGCTTGGGGGGGGGCACCAAAAAATCTGGGTCGTGAAAAATCATCACAATAGGCTACTAGTATAAATAACAAATACAATATGTCTAAAGCATGTTGATATACAAAAGCAATACAAAAGTAATATAGGCCTAGACCAAATTAGTGGAGAAAAAGGTGAATCTCCTGTGCCAGTCTCCCTCTGGTGCCCCCCCTTCCCCACCTCGCAGTGGTCTGTTCCTCAATCAGTGTCAAATTTGGCAGACACCTGATCGACATCAGACATGGCCTCGAAAAGGCACCAAGAGTCGGGGGCGGAAAAAAGGAAAAAGAAGAGACAGTGGGATGATACTCGTTTGCAGGTAAGACAATGTTTTAAATAAAAGTGTTAGTTTTGTAGGCACCCTTGCTTCGTGTATGCATGTCCAGAGGGGCGTCGCTAGTTGTGCAAATGATCAAGGGCTTTGCCCTGCATTTAGAATTTTTTATTTTAACGGGGGTCCGGGGGTTTCTCCCCGGGAATTTTTTTTTTACTTGGGCTGTTTAAGATGCAGTTAGTTTGTTTGAGAAGAAAAGGAAGATCGCTTAGATATGTTTTTTCATTGTTGTTCTATCGGATAATGCGGTAAAAGGCCCAAGGGCGACATCTATTGGTGAAACTGCTATTAGAAAAAAAAAAACACAATCTCACTGTTTGTATATTTTCATATGGAGGTGTCAAATTATTAGGGCTGGGAAAAGCTTAATCACATCCAAAATAAAAGTTTCTACATGAGTACTGTGTATAATTATTTTGTATATATAATATACACACATATGCACAATTGCACATATATATTTAAGAAATATTTGCATGTATATACTGTATATATTTATAGATAATTTATATTATATATATATATATATATTAAAATATTTTATATATAAATAACAAATATTTCTTAAATACATATACAAAATAACTATACACAGTACACACACACATAGGCCTATATCATTAATGTAGACACAAACTTTTATTTTGGATGCGATTAATCGCGATTCATCTTTTCCCAGCCCTACAAATTATGTACAGAATTATTATACTGTGCCTCATCAGACCTCTTTTAAAGGTAGAATAAAGTTTTGAATTTTAAATGTCCAGTGAAACATAGGCCTATATCAGGGGTGCCCTGCTCCTGGCGATCGACTGTCCTGCACAGTTCATCTCCAACCCTAATCAAACACACCTGAATGTGATCCTAAAGACCTTAATTGGCTACTTCAGGTGTGTTTGATTAGGGTTTGAGATGAACTGTGCAGGACAGTCGATCGCCAGGAGCAGGATTGGGCACCCCTGGCCTATATTATATAAAAGACTAATGTGTGCAATATTTTTGTATGATGGTTATTGATTCAGTAGAATCCCTGAATATTTTGTCTTGTATTTCTGAATGCAGGGTCAATGCTAAAATACATGCAAGGAGCAACTCAAGGCCAGGAGGAAGAACCATCAACCAGCAGTTGTAGCCAGTTCCAAATATGTGTTTTTAGTAATTGTGGTGTTTTTTGGTATTTATAATTTTAACCTTTTTATTATTTATTTCTTTTCATATTTGGTGCCATTGTTAATGTAAATGTATTTATTTGCAGCAGTTATTTTGGAAGTAAAGAGAACCTAACTAAGAAATTCTTAATGGTTGTTATTCCTTGGGTGAGTGGGTGGTTGGGGTTGGGGAGGGGGTTGTTAAGGGGGCACCACCAAGCATTTGTGCTTAGGGCACCCAAATGGCTAGCGCCGGCCCTGGTCATTGTCATCTCATTCTGATCACAACGTATCAATTTCATAAGTGCGCCACCTGTTGTTCGAAAGTGATAAACCATTTAATCATTTTATAAGTTACTGTATTTGTAATTTAAGCCATTTTGCCTAAATTCATCTTTAAATGTCTTCAATTGCACCTTGTTGCAGTTGGTCTGACACATGTTGGCTTGTCTTGTCTTGTCGTCTTGTCGTATTGCAGCTTGCAGCTATATTTAGGGGCCAAGCACCGAAGGTGCGAGGCACCTATTGTATCTGTTCTGTTTTTTATTAGGGGCCAAGCACCGAATGTGCGGAGGCACCTATTTTATCTGTTCCGTTTCTTATTAGGGGCCAAGCACCGAAGGTGTGAGGCACCTATTGTATATGTTCCGTTTCTTATTATTAGTGGTGCTTGCTGAAAGCAAGGCAACACTATTACTATTGCGTATTTTAAGTCGGCCAAAAAGTTTGACACGCTACTCCTCCCGCAGTTTTTGTCACAGACCCATGAATGAGGTCTCAAAACGTGCGGATTATTCGGGAATGGTGTGCTATGACTTTTCTAAGTGATCGGGGGTACAATGTTCACCCCAGGGGCGAACAAATTTCCCAAAAATCCCATAGACTTAACATTGCGACAAACTTTGACGATTCATAGCTCCGGGCGAGGATTTCACAGAAGCCTGCGATTTACCACATTTGAAGAGGCTGACAGGCTCTGTAAGAACATACCTCACAATGGGGTAAAAGTTGCACCCCTGGGGGGCAGGAGCTCCCCAAATTGTCCCATTGAAAATTTTCTAGTATAGCATATACTATTCTATTCCATTATACTATTCCAGGAAAAAGTTTGGCGCACTCCTCCGCCCACAGCTTTTGTCACAGACACATAAATGAGGCATCAAATCGTGCGGCCTATTAAGGAGAAGTGTCCTATGACTTTTTTAAGAGATCGGGGGTACGGTGTTCGACCCAGGGGCAAACAAATTTCCCAAAAATCACATAGACTTAACAATGCGACAAACTTTGATGACTCATAGCTCCGAACGAGGATTTCGGACAAACGTGTGATTTGCCATATTTGAAGAGGCTGGCAGGCTCTTTAAGAAAATACCTCACAATGTGGTAAAAGTTGCACCCCTGGGGGACAGGAGCGACCCAAAGTTTCCCCATTGACTTACTATGGTGAAGGACGTCCCATCAAATGCATGTGTATTTCCTACTATGGTAAATTGCATAGGGATTTTGTATTGAACATAGCTCTGGATCACAGTGTCATAGAGACAAGGGGGCGGGCTCATTTTACTCAGACGACCAATCAGTCTCTCAAGATCATTGTGAAGCTATTAAGCCACGCCCTAGCAACCATTTAGCACACCTTAGCAACAACTCCCATAGACTTCCATTAAAAAAGATCAAAGGGATATCTCAGGATATAAGTGTCATAGAAACATAAGGGTGGGCTCGTTTGACTTGGGCCAGCAAACAGCCAATCCTGAATCACCTCAACACTTACTGGCCACGCCCTAGCAACCATTATCGAGGACCTTAGCAACCAAATTTTAAAGAGGGATATCTTCCATTCTGAATGTCACAGAGGCATGGGAGTTGTATAATATCAATCAAACTGACAAGCAGCCTTTGGAGATTCATGATTGGCAGCTGCCAAGCCACTCCCTAGCAACCAAACAGAGTACCCTAGCAACCATTTTGCAAGACCTATATCTCTGCATCAAAACATCGTATAGAGAAGGGGGTTGGTTTATACATTCACATTGACTTTGGAGCTTCATGTTTGGCAGCTGCCAAGCCACTCCTTAGCAACCAAACAGAGTACCCTAGCAACCGTTTTGCAAGACCTATATCTCTGCATCAAAACATCATATAGAGATGGGGGTTGGCTCTTTTTACTCATGCTAGCAAACAGGACTTGCTACATGCTATACATGCTAGCAGTGAATAGCTACATGCTAATATTGATTAGCTAAGTGCTAAATCATGCCATGAACATTATAAAAACTCTATAGTAACCATATATGAACACTACCAACCACCTAGTAACACCATAGCAACCACCCAAAATACCATAGCAATCACCTAAAACACCCTAGTAACCACCTAGCAACACACTAGCAACCGCCTAGCAACCATCCAGAACACCTTAGCAACACCCTAGCAACCACCTAGCAACACCCAAGCAACCACCCAGAATACCCTTGCAACACCCTAGCAACCACCCAGAACACCCTAGCAACCACATAGAACACCCTAGCAACCACCCAGAACACCCTAGCAACCACCCAGAACACCCTAGCAACACCCTAGCAACCACCTAGAACACCCTAGCTACACCCTAGCAACCATCCAGAACACCTTAGCAACACCCTAGAAACAACCTAGCAACACCCTAGCAACCACCCAGAACACCCTAGCAACCGACTAGCAACACCCTAGCAACCACCTAGCAACACCCTAGCAACCACCCAGAACACCCTAGCAACCACCTAGCAACACTCTAGCAACCACCAAGAAAACCCTAGCAACCACCTAGCAACACCCTAGCAGCCACCCAGAACACCCTAGCAACCGGGTGGTGAGTTTTGCCACTGCAAGCACCACTTCACATTTTCTTCTGGAAATGTACATTCTAGTTATTATTAGGGGCCAAGCACCGAAGGTGCGGAGGCACCTATTGTATCCGTTCCGGTTCTTATTAGGGGACAAGAACCGAAGGTGCGGAGGCACCTATTGTATCTGTTCCGTTTCTTATTAGGGGCCAAGCACCGAAGGTGCAAAGCACCTATTGTATCTGTTCTGTTTCTTATTAGGGGCCAAGCACCGAAGGTGCGGAGGCACCTATTGTATCCGTTCCGGTTATTAGGGGCCAAGCACCGAAGGTGCGGAGGCACCTATTGTATCTGTTCCAGTTCTTTTTATTAGGGGCCAAGCACCGAAGGCGCGAGGCACCTATTGTATCTGTTCTGTTTCTTATTATTAGGGGCCAAGCACCGAAGGTGCGGAGGCACCTATTGTATCTGTTCCTGTTCTTATTAGCGGCCAAGCACCGAAGGTGCAGAGGCACCTATTGTATCTGTTCCGGTTCTCATTAGGGGCCAAGCACCGAAGGTGCGGAGGCACCTATTGTATCTGTTCCGGTTCTTATTAGGGGCCAAGCACCGAAGGTGCGGAGGCACCTATTGTATCTGTTCCGTTTCTTCTTCTTATTATTATTCTTCTTCCGTTTCCGACTGGAGGTCTATGGCAGCCCATAGACCGGTTTGCGGGAAAGTTGTTTTGGTTTGACATTCTGATAGAGGACAGTCCCATCATTAAATACACCAATTTTGGTGTCTCTAACTCATTCCCTCTAACGCCACCAACTGTCTAAAATTTCACTTTTACTATGCTAATAACTTTTGAACCGTAAGGCCTATCAACAAAAACCTCTTGTTCCTGAGCTCATGCTGATTCGATCGCAACCTATGACGTCATTTTCCGTCATAAAAAAATGGCCGCCATTTTGAATTTTCCAAAAAACCTACTTTTGCGAACTCGTCCTAGACGGTTTGTCCGATTTTCACCAAAATCACACCGGATCATCTCCAGGCAGTGTTGACAAAAAGTTATGGAATTCAAGATGATTCGAATAACCGTTTTCGATAAACGCGCAAACTAATTTTACGTAGCGCTTGCAAAAACAGACGTGAGGCTGTATCTCCGCAACGCTTACTCGTTTTCAGACCAAACTTGGTACGTGTAATCACAAGCATGACCTGAGGCTACGTGCTGCGTTTCGGCGCAGCGCCACCTAGTCGTCCGGAGATATGAAAAATGCTATTTTTGCTCATAACTTCTGAACGGTTTCTCCAAAAATCAAAAACTTGGTCTCGTTAGATTCAGGGGGTCATGCCGAGTCGACTGATATCCAATTTTCCCAGATTTTGGCTGTCGGCCATTTTGAATTATGTGCTAAAATGCTGTATTTTTTGAACGCATTAACGAATTGTTACGAAACTCGGTATGGGTCATCAGTACGATGCCCTGAAGGAGCCTGAGAAGTTTCGAAACAGTGCCACCTAGTGGTGATTTTTTTTTTCAAACGCTTATAACTTTGGGTGTGGTACACTTATTTTCACGGGAGTCATATTTTTGAGGTCCTGAATCGTTGCCGAGTCCAACGATACCAAATATGTCGGGTTTCGTCTCACGGATGGCGTAGCGTAGCGATTTAGCGCGAAAAAAACACGTGGCGATATCTTCGAAACCGCTGCTCCGATCGAGACGAAACCACCGTCAGAAAAACGAAAACGTAGGTCGATAGCTAAATGCCAATGCCGAAATGTGAAAATATTGATAGTAAGGGGTAGTAAAACTCAATCAAAGTCAAGTAGCGGTCATTTTTTACGTGTTTTTTTACATAAATGTCTATAACTCCGAAGCGAATTGAGATATTTGCACCAAAATTGACACACATATGTATGGGGTCACTCTGAGGACACATTGTGGGACTTAGCCTCTTGGTGGCGCTATAATAGAACAAAACGTGAAATTCCCATTGACTTCAATACAGTTTTGTGATTTAAATGCTATACTAAACAAATGCATTGGTGTAATATTACGAAACTCAGTGTGTGCCATAAGCAGCATGCCCTGAAGGTACTCAAAAGATTTTAAGACAGCGCCACCTGTTGGTCAAAAGTTATAATTAATTTCTGAAAATGCTAATAACTTTTGAATAAATTTGCCCCTATTGCAATGAAACTGAGCTTAATAGATTCCTTGGGTTATGCCAAAAACATAGATATCAGGTTTTCCATAATCAGCCAAACTTCCTGTCCGCCATCTTTATTTCTTTGAAAAACCTACTTTTTCGAACTCCTCCTAGACCGTTTGTCTGATTTTTACCAAAATCGAATCGTATCATCCCCAGACTGTGCCGACTAAAAGTTATAGATTTCGTGTTGATACATGAAACCTTTTTTGTATAGCGCAGCAGCAAAGTTGAGGCATGATGCTAAAAGCACTATTCAGGCTTTATCTCTGCAATGCCTTGACAAATTGACACCAAACTTTATATGTGTCATTGTCACTTCACTCTGACCACATCACATCAATTTTGTAACTGCTCCACCTATTGGTCAAAAGTGTTATACCATCATAAATCATTATTATTATTGACTATTGATAATGTTCTGCCATTTTGCCTAAAATCATCTTATGACTTTGGTTGTTGCAGTTAGTCTGATTCTACTTACAATGTTTGTTTAACTCTTAATTTTGCCACTACTGTGAATTTTGATGTAACTTTAGAAATGTTGGTCTGATTGATTTCAAATTTGGCATGCAGTGTCTTTGTTTGTATTGCAATTAAATTGCATGTTACATTTCAGCAGCTATTAGACAGGGATAATAAAATCGGAATGAAACAGTTATACTGTGTAGCATATATGCGTGACAATAAATAGACAATAATGAACAATTATAAACTATAGTGCTTACTGTAGTGCCTACCTTGCAGATTTGTCTTTAAGTGGAACCCATTGATTAATTATTTTATTCGAAATATCATGGTTATTTTTTCTCCAGTACGTATTTTAA
Source organism: Pimephales promelas (assembly GCF_016745375.1). Next base: position 270,556 of record NW_024121677.1, read on the forward strand.
ATGCCAAATAAAGGTGTAAATATATATATATATATATATATATATATATATTACCCTATACTCTCCTTTTATAAAAACTTCCAGTCGGTAGTAGATTTTTTTTAACGAGCGAGTCATTGAATCATTCAATCAAATAGCTTATATTCAATAAAACCCCCATTCTTGTTCATGTGATAATGCTTAACTGTATCTTATGTTATTACAGTTTTTCTCAATTGCTAAAACACTAAAATCTATTGGCTGAACAAAGTTCTCAATTGCCTGAACTCATTTAGCTAATTGTGGAGTCTGTTGTCAATACCATAAACAATTTCACATGGTACAACACAATTTGCAGATCTCACTTAGACTTTTCAGCAAAACTCTGAACTCATTCTCATTCTCAAAACACATTCTGCACTCCAATGCACATATCATCCATACTGGTAAACACAAGTGGCAACAATCAAATTCAAAAAGAGAACAAATGTCATTTGATTGAACACAACCACTCAAAACTGATTCAACCTGTTTCAAATGATGTGACAACCAATATTAGCCAGTTCAGAGAGCAAACTGAACTGAGAGGTTGTTGAAGGTGGAAAGGAGAAAGTCTGAGAATGGATAGAAGAAACAATGTGAGAGGACGAGGGCGTATGCAAGGTGGTCGACGAGGAGGAGGAGGGCAAGAAGAGGAGGAGGAAGAGGATGAGGAGGGCAAGAAAGAGGAGGAGGAAGAGGAGGAGGAGGGCAAGAAAGAGGAGGAGGAGGGCAAGAAAGAGGAGGAGGAAGAGGAGGAGGACGGCAAGAAAGAGGAAGAGGAGGAGGGCAAGAAAGAGAAGAAAGAGGAGGAGGAAGATGAGGAAGAGGGGGGCAAGGAAGAGGAAGAAGAGGAGGAGGAGGAGGGGGACAAGGGACAATATTGCTTGTGATGTCGACAAAGTGCTTTTGCCTGACCCAGGCCAAAGACAAGAAGCACATTGATCACGTTTACTCCTTTCATTTGTGTCCCTTTGATTATCGTATACTGTAGTACAGTGCACTGCTGTAGACCGTACAATGAAAAAAATATATGAAATTTGTTTTGAGATTTGTTTTGACATATACAGTAGTTCTCCCTGAGAACTATATGTTTTGAACAATGTGTTTTAATTTTTTTGGTGTATTGTTTATTGACTGCTTGATGGTGTATAGCATTTTGATCACTTTGTTTATGATTCGAGAGCAGTGTTTGAATTTGAACACAGGTAAAACTGTTTTGAGAGCAGTGTTTGAATTTGAACACAGGTAAAACTGTTTTGAGGCGAAAGTTTCATTTTGCAAGAGGTTTTGTAAATAGTGCTTGAAGATGAGGTTTTGTGTTTAATGTTTTCAGAAAGTGGAGCAAGGTTTCAGAAATTGTGTTTTAGCAATTGAGAAAAACTGTAATATAAAAATCAGTAAGTCATTATTGGGGCATTTTTGCACACATAAATTTATATATTTGGCCAAAAGAAAATAAGTATTTTATAGAAAATTTAAATTATATTGAAAAGAAGAATAAAATGTCATATTAATTTTAATTTTTATTAATGGACAGCAATATCTTTAATTGTGTCAACTTGAAAAATATGAATATTGAAATTATGCGTTTTATTTTATTTATAAAGTTTTAACATTCTCAGCATATCACAGATTCTATGTAAAGCGATGTTGTCACAATAGTTATACAAATTCTCAAAGATCAATAGGCTCCCTCTAGTGGCCAACATTAATATCACAGCCTTTGTATTTCAGTTGAAATGGCTGATAGGCTTACATTAGGGAACCCTCATTATATTACTTATGGCACCAAGACATGTTCTATCAACAGAAAACACTACCTACATTTGTATTTTATACAGGATAAATATTTTTAACCACATCCCTGCTGTTTACTTGCCTATTGATTGTTCATATAAAGACTGTTACGTCTACGTTACAAATAGAATACAATCAAAAAGAAGGTGAAAGTTATGACGGTGAAGGTTTACACATCAGTTTATGGGTTCGATATTTCATTGCACACATGGGCGGCGCTGAAACGCCCCTTTCATCTGATTTGGTCAAAACGCACCGATTTCAGTAAGCGACGAGATTTTATTTCTGTCAGGCAGAATAAGAGTCAATTCGAGAGTGGCACTGCCAAATGCACTTTAATAAAATAATGTCTGAAACTACCACTCACTCTTAACTACACACAATATTTGACGAAATATTGAAATATTTTGCTGGTCACGTAATTCGTGCTGTTGTGACTTGCAAGCGACCCTAATAATGTGAACCACAGTAGGCTCTATGACAGATTATTTTGGCATGTTGTATTTCCCATGAATAAATACAGTGCAAATAGTTCAATCTCTTTGGACGAAAGGGAAGTGGAAATAAAAATCAATAATAGGCTGAACTGTACCATGATAATATCTCCGTAACATTTACCACTCTCGTCTTTTATTTACAGCAAAAGGCCGTTTGTGACATATGTAGGCTATAAATAATTTAGAAAATTGAATAGAAATAACGTTTATATTTATGAATGTAAGCATGTGTATATCCTACTGAGTTCACACGAAAATAAAGAGACAGAAAAGAGAGAAGCTAGAATCAGTGAATGTACATTAATCCTGACAAAATTACCAGATTTGGGTTTAATTAAAATCATGTTGGTATAACATGGCATACCTTTAAAATGTGGTTTTATTATAAAACTAATACAATTTTATTACATACTGAATTAGTCGATGTTTCTCTGAGTTAATTTATTATGTTGACTTAATAAAGTATGCTTTATGCTTCACCAAACTCAGCTCAGACCTACAGACTGGTCTGACTCACTTATATTTTTTCTAACTGGCCAGACTTACTTTCCCAAAAAAATCCATTGACTTGTTTAATCTTAATGAAGGCCGTAATACGTATTGCTGTCCACTAGAGGCCGTAATACGTATTGCTGTCCACTAGAGGGGACGACAGGATAATAAGTGTTTTCTACTCTTTTTCCCTGTTTGCATCCGTTTAAATGACAAATAAATGCATGGATTACATTTATAAATATGCCATATCTATGTATCCACACTCTTTAGTTAATTTTGAGATATTGTTATTCACACTGGTTTTTGCATTAAATGTTTGTCCATCTGGAACTATATTTTAAGATGTAGCCTACTAAAAAAAAAAATGATTCAACAACACAAACTCTTGTTTTTATTCTGCAAATTTGTTGTCCTTTCAAGTAGGCTATAGCCTACAAGTTATCATGCTTTTTGCCATGGTTTGCCATACTGCCCAGAATAAACTAAATTTTCTCCATAAAATATGTTTAAAAACATCATAAAATCATATCTTACAATAGTTCCAGTTCTGTTTAGGCAATTTTAATTTGTAATTCTTATGTTAATGTATATAGGCCTTACAAATTTAAACTTATCTGTCTATCTATATATCTATCTATCTATCTATCTATCTATCTATCTATCTATCTGTCTGTCTGTCTGTCTGTCTGTCCGTCCGTCCGTCCGTCCGTCCGTCCGTCCGTCCGTCTGTCTGTTAAAACAGTGGACTGCTATATTTCACAAGGGAAGCCCATTTGTGCTTGTTGATTCAGTCACTTTTGACTGTAAATGTAATTTGATTGGAAATCATAAATTTAGCATTTTGCCCATTTGAAATACATATTTGGTTTTATTGTTATAAGGTTTAGTAGATATACTGTAAATAAATGGCAAAAAATAGTATAGATTATATTTGCATAAGATGATAATGATTGATGCAAATAACAATGCATGCTTTAAACAGTTTAATGTATACCCTCACTTTAATTGATATTATAAATGAATGTGAGCTTTAATTGAAGTACAGGCACACACACATTATAACACACATTATACAGTCACTGCTTTCACAGATGCAAACAAAACATTCAAGACCACAAAAAAAGTTCACAGGCAAAACTAATGTAGCGAGTGGGGTGTGTTCCATGAGAATTGCGCTTGATTGAATCAGGTGGGGGTTGTTTGGCGCTACACCTTTAAATCCAGCAAGCTGGCGTTTTTCTGATTTTGTGCTGTCACAGACTGTTGCTTCCTTGGGCTCTTGGCTGAGTGTACGAGTTGACGTGAGTTCATGTTTAAATGTATTGTGAGATCAAACTTCGTTGGCATATGTGATTTTGATTCAGACGATTACATTGTTTCATAGCCTCATCTGGTGTTTGTGCGATTACCCAGTGCCGTGGGTGCTGCTAGTGTCCTGTCTTTGCGAGCCCTCATCGGCTGCGATTTGTGTTGGCGTGCTTCAACGAGGACGTAAGTCTCTTGTTTTTATTGAGCAGCGTTTGTCTCTCTGTTTTTTAGGTACTTGCTGTAATGAGCTTTTATTGATTTAATGTTTTGTTTATTAGTTCCGGGTTTAGAGTGATAACTACAAGTTTGCCGAGTGCGTTTGTTGTGCTGAGAACGTAAGTTTATTGGCTTCCTTTCTCCCTCACGTTTGTACATCTTCATGGAACGTTTATGTATGTAGTTTTGTTGATTTGCAATGTTTCTTTATTATAGTTTGGTTTGGGAATGTTCAAGTAAAAACCAGACGGAGTAAAGTGACTGCTACAGTATTATAAATAACCAAGCTTTTGGCTTGATGCTGTGGTCTGTTCATACAGGTTAGTGTTTTAGGCTACTTTAGCCTCTTGCCCCGCTCTGATTGTTCAGCTTAACTTTTTACATCTTAAGTAATTCCCAGCCCACTGGTGCACAGGTTACAAATTAGGCATAGTTGTGATGCCGACCTGTATAATTATGTAACATTGTAATTGTTCTTTGCAGGAGGAGCGACATATGCTGTCCTGGCCACTGTTTTTCCTGTGCTCTTGTTTTTAGGATTCAGCTCCGTGTGTGTGTGTGTGTGTGTGTGTGTGTGTGTGTGTGTACGTGTACGTGGGGAAGAACCGTCTATTGAGTTGCCTATGAGCCTCCCCCTGTATGTGTTGATGTATGTTGTGTGTTATGTAATGTGTGTATTTTAGGCCATTGGGTTAGTGCAATATCCTGGGTAGGGGGGGATAACAATTTTGTTGTGTGGCCACTGGTTTGTCTAGTGTGAATTATTTTCTTTTTGGTTATATTTGTGCATGTGATTTTGTGACGTGCCTTATCAATTTTGAGTTTGCTGTATTTTGTTTTTGAGTTATTTGAACACTTTGATTTTTAGATTTTGTTGTCCCTGGCTCTGTTGCCCAGAGGCCTAATGTCCTTGGAATACTGTTTCATGTTGTGAGTCCATTGAGCTAAAGAAAAGGGGAAATAAATAAATTTTCTATTTTTATAATACTCCAGTCTCTCTCTCTCTCTCTCTTTGTATTTCCCTTTATTGGGATAGCCTGCTGGTAAATATTTGAAATTCTTACGGTCGCTTAGCCATGATTATTTGGTTACAATAGACCCCCCTGAGGTTACACTAACCTTTTCATAAATTATAATAAAAATGACAGAATTCTTAGTATGTATCGACAATAAGTAGCATTTCTGTATTTACAGTTTTTCTCCATCAATTGTTCTCAAAACAATTAGTACAAACTGCAAAACTTAGTTGATAACCTGCAAAAGTGTGTCACTTGCTCAAAATGGATAACTCATTCATCAAAAGCAAATATTCATGTCATTGAATGTCAGTGTCGCCAAGATGAAAAGTCCTAACACCAGTGTTTATGAACAAGATAGTCAAATGGCTTTGTCATGTTTTCATTGACAGTTTACTCTGTAAGTGTTTGCCAATACAAAAAAAATGTCAGATCTTGGTGACACTACCTGAAAATCCTCAAGACAGTCCTATAAACTATTTGCACAGCCATTTGAAAACTACAGTAAAGTTCCACATTACTGTATTTACGTAGTGAGGTACAGTAATTGAGTACAAGACACTGAATATGTATGTTTCATATTTTTACTGCATGCTCTTTGCAATTCTAATTTGTTCACAACATTGTGCAAAAGAAAAAATACACCCTTGTTTACAACAAACATAAACTCCCTTTGGGTAGATCGGTGCACAACTGTAAACAATATCACAGTATATTGGAACTGAACATGCATACATATACTGTAAATCATACATGCATCATGAAAGCAATTGATGCATGTCCAAAAGCATTTGCAGTTTGTTGGGAGGAATGAGAAACTGCAACTATGATGTGCACAAATGACTAAATGTTGTGGAGGTTGAAATAACTGTTGTGCAAATGTAAATAGTGATGTGAGAAATGCACCAAAGCGACTGAGAAAAACTGTAATTAAGTAAATCAATTTAAAACTGAAAAGCCATACATTTGTATTATCCAAATGAGTAAAAATGGTGGAGGTGGTACAGACCAGTTCAGAACATATGGAAGACCAAGTCAAGAAGGCTGGAGAACCAAGGTGATACCACTTTACTGGAGGGCCAAGGTGGACGTAGAAGATCTGCAGATTGAGATCAAGCTGGTGGGAGTGACAAACATGGTGAAGCTGGAGGGATGGACTACAGTGGAGCCAAATGATTGGAGGGTGCAGGCAGAGTCTGTTGTTTTAACTAGAAGGTGACAGACGATGTGTAGTGTATTCATAGTCCTAGAACACAGAACAGCAATTATAAATACTAAATATGCTCAGATCAAGTCATTTTAAAGATGTTTTTCAGTTAGAATGATAGAGTGGGTTACCTTGATGGAGCCAGAGGGTTGGAGAACCAGTGTGATACCACTGAACCAGACAACCAAGCGGAAACAGAAGATGTTCGGGACAAGGTGAAGCCGGTAGGAATGAGGATGATGGTGCAGCTGGAGGGATGAAGGTCCTTGGTGAAGCTGATGGTACAGACATAGCGGTAGGCTTGGAAGTCTGTTGTGGAACCAGGGGTGTCAGACCAGAGCGAAGTCTGAATGATGAGGGAGCCATTGAACCAGAGGGATGACAGGCCATATACTACAGCCAATGGAGTGAGCAACAAAGATGGAGCCAAGGCGACAGAAATCAAAACTAAACTAAAATAATCAATAGCAATAAACGGAAGAAATACAAGAGTTTGAATAGAGATAATGAAAGAAAAAAAAATAAACACAACCAAGCATAATGTTTAACCAAGGAAACAAATAAGAACACAACAAACAGGTAATTCAGAAAACAGTATGTCAACAGAAGAAAATTAACAAAATTAACATTAAAATAGGAGTCCAAAAACAGAATCAGAATAAGACATCTAGAATGTTGAAGTTTAGTGCCTTTGTTGACCTTATTAAGCTTGAACCAGCAAGTTTTAAGTCCTACTTTTCCGCCTTGGCTATTATGCAAAACCACACGTATGGGAGTTGTCACTACATGGTAGGCACATTTGTAATTTAGTTAGAAGAAATAGCATATACACTTGTAAGTGCAATATAATTTTGTTCACATTGCAGTTTCAAGTATACTTCCAAATACATTTGTTTTAAATAAGACATTGTAATACAAAGTGTAATGAAAATTAGTTCTTTCTGCTACTACTGTCCTGTTGTGAACAGTTTCTGTGAATGAAAGTATGCATGTTGTCATGACTATACCACATCTGCGTATCATCCTGTATAATCTTGAAATGTTCTCATATATTTCTACAAGCATAACAAAAAATATTTTTCAATTATGTTGTAATTTAAAAAAAAATTTGAATATGAAAAAACTATGTACACTCACATAAAGTCTGTATTTAGAAGCATAGTTTTAGCGACATGCAGTCTTTTTGTTGTCTGCTGTGCATCAAATAAAGTAGTTTTTTTCTCAAATAGATGATCAGATGGTCAGTTGTTCTAAACCAGAAGATGATGGTAGTGTCCTCATCATAATCCTACGAAACACTAAAACAAAATTTAGTTGTTTGATGCAATATTAAAAACATTTATGAATAATATTGTTATGAAAAGCAAATTCAAAACAGCATTTAATAAATATACTCACATCAGGTCTCTATGAAGATGATTCTTTGTTCTGATTACTGATGATAAGTGTCATGAAACTGCACATGGAACATGGACAGAGGTGATCCAAACGCAGGCTTTATTAAGAGGAGAATCCAGAGACAGAGGTACAGGGAAGCATGCATGGGTCAAAACCAGGTAAGCAGTCCAGATCAGCAATAATACAATGCAGAGATAAGGCAAACAGGAAGACCAGATACAGGCAGGGAGTCCAGGAACCGTGAAACCAAGAAACACTAAGAAACCAGGAAAATGCTTGATGCAGTAAGACACTTATAATACTGAGGCTCAGGCTATAATACTGAAAACTCAGGCTTAAATCAGGGACGCTCAATCTACAACAGGACCAACTAATGAACCATAATCAGTCCAGGGTAAAACATGAAGGAAACAATAAACTAGGAAGGAGTGCCCCCCAGATGTTCAAGCGGGCACTCCAGCCGCAAATCGTCACAGTAAGAGATGAAATCTTCTTCCTGTTCTTTTAACAGGAAGTAGGTCACTTAAGATGGAGGATGAAAATGGTCCAATTTTTGAATGGAAATTGAGAAGATAAATTGTCCTTAAAGGGTTAGTTCACCCAAAAATGAAAATTCTGTCAGTATTTACTCACCCTCATGTTGTTCCAACCCCGTAAGACCTTTGTTCATCTTCGGAACACAAATTAAGATATTTAAGATATTAAGATCGCTCCTGCATACAGTCCATAGGCTTCTTGAGGGACTGGCTCTTGCTGTCCCCGAAAAGTCATTAAAGACATCGTTAAAATAGTCCAAGTGACTACAGGGGCTCAATCTTAAGTTTATCAAACGACGAGAACACTTTTGTGCGCAAAAAAACAACAAAAATAACGACTTTATTTCAACTATTCACTTCCTTCTCCATGAGCCTGTAAGTCAGTTAACGTAGTGTGATTGCGTAGAGCTACGTCACACGTAGGCTCACTATTGGCCGACGCTGGTCATGTGTGTGTGATGCGTGTGACGTACAATAACAGAAGCTTACGCTATTAAACTAGTAACCTGACTCGCGCAGAGGGAGAAATAAACGAATAGTTGAAATAAAGTCTTTTTTTTTTTTTTTTTTTTTGCGAGCAAAAGTGTTCTCGTTGTTTGATAAACTTAAGATTGAGCCCCTGTAGTCACTTGGACTATTTTAACGATGTCTTTAATGACTTTTCGAGGACAGCAAGAGCCAGTCCCTCAAGAAGCCTATGGACTGTATGCAGGAGCGATCTTAATATCTTAAATATCTTAATTTGTGTTCCGAAGATCAACGAAGTTCTTACAGGGTTGGAACAACATGAGGGTGAGTAAATACTGACAGAATTTTCATTTTTGGGTGAACTAACCCTTTAAGCTTCACAATAGCCGCGTTTCCACTGCCGGGCCAGGGCCGGGCCGTGCTAGTGCGTGCCAGGGCCAGTCGCGTTTCCACTGTCACTTCCGGGGCTTGATCGGGGCTTCCTCAGGGCCAACGGCCAGGATTTCTGGCCCGTCGAATACCTTGGGCCAGAGGGGGCCAGCTCGGGCTAGAGGCGTGCTCAAGGTAAAAGGCGGAGTTTATCGGTGTTATGGAACGTTATGATCTGAAGCAAGATGCACATAGGGATGTCCATGTTTAACCGATTAACCGTTTAAAATTGCATAACATTTTAATTTGAACGTATAGGCCTATGCCAAATGCTGCGCAACAATATATAGGCTAGCTATATCGACGAATTTTCAGACATTTGTTTGATTTTTTTTGCCCCTTAAACATTTAAAATATTTGACAAATTAATATGAAAAAAATATATATTTTACTGGTTTTCTGAGGCCAAATTAGAACCTGGAAATGATATTTTCCCCGCAGTGCTGAATGAGAAGAGACGTAACCACAGCCTACAGAAAGGGGATTTATGGGTGATTTATAGGCTATAATAAATGTGTCTGATAATAAAATAATATAAAATAACGAGGCATTAATTGTTTATTAATAAACTATTGTTTTCTAAATGATTTTCGGCTAAAAACATATCTCCATCTCCGGATGCACATTTAGAGAGAAATTAAGCAAACATAGAAGATAGTGGCTTTCGATTCGAATTTGTTCGTTTTAAATTGGACATTTAAAGCTTTAATCTACAAAGGATATAACCCCTGTAGACTAAAGCTTTAAATGTCCAAATTAAAACGAACAAATTCGAATGCGGTGGCTGTTTCAGGTCTCGCGCTTCAGTTCACGGAGATCATGAAGCGCGCCTTGATTAATTGTTAAAGCACAACGTTTTCTTGTTATAAATAAATGTATTTGCGAATAATGTATTATTATGTTCTGTATGACCAGAAATTAAAGAGTATTTTAAGTTGTTTCCACTAAAAGAAATGCAATGAAACTGTTCACATGGGCGTCTCGCAGCCATCAGTGCGTGCTCCACACACACTGGATATGCGCTGATATTTGTCAAAAATATTGTGTTTATTTGTGCTCTGTTCCTTTTTTGGATAAAGGCGTCTTCTACATATGCAGCCTAATAAAATGTTACAATAATGATGATGATGGTTATTATTATTATTATTATTATTTGCAGACACGGAGTTTTTGTGAAATGGACGTTTTGCTTATATTTAATTGGCAATTTCAGTTTGAAGGGTGATGGAAATGCGGCTTTAACTGCTCCGTACTTGCTGCGTTTTATTTCTATAAATTAATTTCGTTTCAAATGGGGTCCAATCAGTTATTAAAGGTGTTAAAAATTTACTCTGTATCTCGAGGTTGCGGTGCGCACACTATGCACCGAGTATTAACCGATGGGCCTCGGTTAACGATTAATGAATAACTTGAAAACGTGCCCGCAGCCCTACTTGTTATATCGCGCAAAAAATCGCTGCTTGAAATGGAGAATCGCCTGTACTGGTCTCGGGACACTATTGCAGCCACTACGGCAGTTGAGTTAATATACATGCTATCTTCCTAATTTAAAAAATAAATTAATTCATAATACCCGCTGAAATGGGTTGGGTTTTATGACGTTTGATCCTGAAAGGCGTGTTAGGGGTGGGGTCTGGGGCAGCGCTGTGGGGCTACTGGCCCGGCAGTGGAAACGCAAGCCCGGTGCTTGAGGCCCGAGGCCACTAGCTCGGCCCGGCTCGCTGTTAGCTCTGGCCCAGCCCTAGCCCGGCAGTGGAAACGCGGCTATTGTGGCTTGAGAAAGGTTTCTGCTTCAAAACGTGAAAGTAACACTTCAGTTTTTGGCATCTTACATTTTTTAACCGTAATTTACTTGAAATTAATAATTAAAATTAGCTGTACACAAAATGTTTTATTGTATTACATAATAGGGAAGAAAAACAGTGTTGTAAGTAGAACTACACAACTTCAAAGTTCTTAGCATAACATAATGGCGATATTGAAGACAAACACTTTAGCTAGATCAGGAAACATTTGAATTTGATGTCAATTTATCTGACATACGCATTTATTTTACAACATTTTAGAAAATAAAAAAATGACTACTCCAAGAGGTGGTTCTACTTACAAACTAAAGAAAAAATAAATAAATCACCAAGTGCAACTTTACAGCATAGACATAGCTTGTGAGAAAGCCATTCTGAATCTCAAAATTGTTCAGAATTGATGCAAAAAAAGGATATTCATTAAAAATTTAGTACTACTAAAAGTAAATAATTTGAATTCTACAAACCATAATACTTAATACACTGTAAAGAAATATTATTGGTTTAACTTTAAAAATGAAGTAACCTGGTTGCCTTAAAATTTTAAGTTCATTGAAATGGAAAATTGAGTTAATACAATGATTGATATTGATTTAATCATCAGAAAGTCAAAATATTATGTTATCTGAACTACATAAATTATTTAAGTTGATTTGACCAAAGAAAAAATGTTGTGATCACAAATCATGAAATTATTATTTTTTTTTAGAGTGTATGATGGTCTGGCCCCATAGTCAAAATCTCAAGCTACAACCATTCTATAAAGTCATAACTAGGGATGCACCGATTCACATTTTTTCACTTCCGATCCGATCCCGATACCTGACTTTGGATATCGGCCGATACCGATACTTTTCCGATACCAGACCTGTGTTTGCTTTAACATTATTTATCATTATTGTTGATTTTATATGATGCTGAAATAAACACCTCTCTACAAGCAAGGATGATACGTACGTATGTAGCCTATGTCAATATATATATATATATATATATATATATATATATAATAGATATATTAAACAATAGATAGACAATTAAACAAAGATATACGCATTATACAGGCTTTAATTTCAGGAAGGTCTACTAACAATATTCAGGTATATCGTCTAAAAAGAATCATAATAAACTAATCAAAAGTAAAATAGCACTGCAAAGTTTATCATAGATAGATTTATGCTTATTAAAGTTGAAGTTATTCATTCAAGAGCTGCGTGATTTTCTCTTTGCCTTTTGTTGTTTGATTCGCAGTAATGTCGCAATCGTCACATTTATACTGCTGCCCCTTTAAGAACTAGTGCGGATTTCATAGTCTACTGATGCACCATATTTTCTCCCAACTATTTCCATAAACCGTTTATGTCTAAAATGAACGTAGTTAAGTGATAATCTCCAAGCCGTTCGTTTTGACATTTTTGTGCAGGCTACATTTGATCGTTTAGACGCGCATATGAAGCCCAAAGTATAATTTTGTCTGTTTCGGAGCGCGCGCCGCCCTCTTGCGCAAATTTTTTGCTTTTATTAGCTCTTTTTATTATTAAAAGCGTCACGCAATTTAGCAACAGCAGAGACGGCATTTTACAACAATTACCGATCGTGCTGATTCTGTCTTAAAGTTTGAGTTTTACGGAGAAATGACAGTGCACCGCCGCGATGGGAAGGAAGTTGGCTACACAGAATGCGGCTATTGTTTAATGTTTTTTTTTTACCTCAATATATTCTTTAATCTTTGGAAATCAGACTAATATCACAGATCTAAAGTGTAACCAGGCTATGTTTTCTCTGTCGTCCCTCATTAAGCAGGGCTGTCGTGTTGTGCGTGCTGTGGCACCGCGTGAGAGATCTCTCTCTCTTTCTCTTCTGGACTGCGAATTGCAAACATGCATCACAGACAAATAGTTTAATTTATACGGCTTTGCAAACATTGCATTTTGCTGTCTTGCTCTGCTGCGGTGTTTCCAGTGTGAAGTATTTCCACCATAGGATTTCCACACAGCGAACATATTGGTAGCTCAATGCTATCCTGCTAGCTGGCTGCAAACTGCGGCATGGATTTCTTGAGCGGGCGTCTGTGTGTCTCATTGAGCCCTATTTTTTACAGTCTATGATTGAGCTGCACCTCCGTTCAGGATATCCATTCCACAGTTTGCAGCCAGCTAACAGACTAGCAGCCCCGGGGAATCCCTTTTGGAGTCATTTCAGCAGCCAAAGTTAAAGCGCAGACATGGATCATAAATATCGGATTTCTCCGCAGGTTGGATCGGAAAAATCCGATACGTGAATTACGCTGGTATCGGTCCCGATACCGATACTGGATCGGATTGGCCCCATCCCTAGTCATAACACTACTGGGTGTGGTTTTGCATAATACCAAAAAACTTGCTGATTCAAGCTTAATGCATTTATTAAACCTTTAGTGAGAAGTAAAAAAAAAAAAAAAAAAAAGGTGACCTGGGTTGGCTGACATAATTCTAAATAAAACTTTTAAATAACCTTGCCAAAACAAAAGCAAACAAAAAACAATATACAATATAAATATTATATAAAAATATACTATATATACTATATATATATATATATATATATATATATATATACAAATTACCAATTGAACTGATTTCACAACAAACGTTACAACAAAATATTTGGCATTTTTAAACAGCTGCTGAGTAATTTCAGAAGTCCTTATCTATATCTATAAATAAACAAGTTTTGGTTTTACTTCCATGATGTTATGTTTCAATTCCTTCAACATACACCAATCAAAATCCACTAGCTATGTATTATGGGGTTGATTGGCACAGTTTTAAACCATAAAACAAAAAATAAAACAAGTTCAACTAATTTGTAATTGCCTTGTGGCTTGACTTCTTGCCCATATGTGTTGGTGAATATAAATAAACTTGGGATTATCATCTTATCAACAGTGGCAATGGCTTATTCAAATATCTGCTCTATAAACATTTAGTGGTAATTTACACACCATGGTTACCACAGTAAGGGTAAATCAGAGTTCCTATTTAGGAGAGGGAGCTGGAGAAATGGAAAATTGATATTGGAGGAACACAGTAAAAAGGTTAAAAGTGATAAAAAAGGAAAAAAGTTTAATTTAACCATAATTAAAAAGACATCCAGTAGTTTGAAAACTTAAAAAGATTTAAAAATGAACCTTGTGCCAATCAACCCCTTGTGCCAGCCAACCCAGTCTTCAGTACCTTGCCACCCCTAGGGAGCCGCCTTTGTGACACCCTGTATGTATTGTCACAGGAATAATTGCATTTTTCTGTATGTATTTTATTTTATTGTGTTTATAATATTGTTTCAATTACTGTTATTGTGTTGAATTGGTGAGGAGTGATACTCACGGTGGACAGTAGGTGGAGACAGTGTGCTGATCGGGGACTATGCGAGTAACTGAGTCGCGGAGAAGAAGCCGCCATTACAGAGCGACTCAGACTGCATTCAACAGCACATCTTTGTGTCCTTGTTTTATTAAACAGGTGGGTGAAATCAGTCACCATAGACATGATGCAATATGTTGAGACCGTGTATTCATTGTTTTGAGAGGGTTATCTATTTCCTGAGTAAAGTTCAGATGTTAAATAGAGACCGTGTTGTGTTTATGAAAAATAAGTTTCACTTGCGGCCGTCCCGCGTGAGGCCTGGTATTATTAATGTTAATCTAAATGGTTAAAGGCTCCAGCACACTGAAAACCCAAAATAGTATATGTATATGTAGATATATAAATTTGTAATGTAAATTGTTGAATGTTATCTATCTTTGCATACTATATTATAGTGGTTATTGACTGTTGATATTTGAATGTTTAATGATCTTTCAATGAAGTATATCTGCTGCACTGTAATTCAGTTTAAATGGTTCGCTCAACTATTTAATGAGAAAGTATTTAGTATGATACATTTTGCTCAGACAACAGAGACTGTAAAACATGGAGATGTATGTTTTAAGGGAAAGGGTATTGAGTTATTAGAGAAAAATGCTATCTTAGTATGAAAAGTAAGACGCTAGAAGAGTGATGCAACCTGTTTATTGGTTTATTGTTTGATTGAGTCACATGTAAGGTGACAAGACATTGTGACATATATATTGTAACTGCCTCTGTCGCCAATTTATTTCTGTATTAGCACTTTTACTATTTTCGTTTCTTCTGAATTTAATGTTAACAGCAAGACGGAACTAATTATTGGTTCCGCCCGGAGGTTTCCGGCTGGGCGCTTTTGAGCGACGCACTGAGAAAAACATTACCGCGAAAGAGACTGATGTATCCGCTGTTATCGTGTTTAAGTGCATAAGTTTACAAGAAAATAGGCAGAAAGAAGATACAGAAGATCTGAAAGAATGTTTTAGCACCTCCATGTGATAAGCAGCAATGAGGTTTGTTGACCGTTCATTTTGCTGTGATGGTGTTTGTGTTTACATATGTTTTCATGTGTATTTTTTGTGATGTAACGTTATAACATATAAGATGTCTAACGTTAGCTGTATATGGCCTTGATTATGACACAATATTTGTGAGACATGCATATAGCATTATTTTTTTGTTTATTTACATTTTCTTTCTTCATCTTCAACCAGTTCTCACGGGTTGACCAGCATTAAAGCCCTGTATTCTAAACAAGACCTCTTGCCTCATGTCTGTCACTGGAGGAGCTACAGTGAGAACTCATCTGCTCTGCATGAGTAGACGAGGAAGACAGTACCAAAGAGCCGTGATCCATGGACAAGAAGGGACATCTCTACATCCAAGACCGTGCATCTGCCCCTGACATTTACGCATCCGCAGCATCCACAAAAGAATCCAGGTGCCTTTCCACGAATCCGGATGAAGTTAAGAAGCTTAAATATTTCCCACAAGAGACTGTGACACATCCCTTTTTGCCGTCATATTCATACGGTATAGTTGCGTGCATGTTTAAGTGTTAACTAAGCTGCAATTAAGAGACTTGAAATGAAAATATTCTGCACAAAAGACTGAATTTTGCATTTTGTAGAATAACAAGATATAGATTTGTGTGAAATAGATCTGAAAATATTTCTAAAAACTAATACTAGTAGTAGAAAGTTTAGAAATGTGAATAGCTAAAGAGAAGTGAATCACTTAGCTTTTTGCCAAATTACATTTAACCCAAAATTAAGTGCACCAAGTAACAATGTCAGAGCCTAGTCATACATCTAGCAGAAAGCAGGTTAGTGCAGGAAAAAATATAGAGCAACAGTGCATAGACATGCAACTACAGGCCACTAAAGGCACAAGAGCTGATGACCACACTTCCTCACAAGAACCACGAAGAAGCCAAAGAGTCCGAAAATTAACGGAAAAGATTAGAAAATAAGAAGATTTTCTCACCGTTTCTCTGTGAGTTATGAGGAGTGGAAGGCTATCGCTAAGGACGCCAAGCAAGCCCTGAGTGGACAATGCTCTAAAAACCTGCTACATGAATACATCAGCAAAGTAAGCATGGCCTCAAAGAATCTGAACACTGCTTATGAAGAGTTGAGGCACATAGACAACCCTGACCAAGACACACTTTGCAGAATTGACACCTGTGGTGCAGTAACCAGGAAGATCATCCAAAGCGCAAAGGATCGTTTGGAGACAGCAGATAACGGTGGAGGAAATGAAGAACAAGGCCACAGGGCGACATCGTCTATATTCAAGTCTGCAGCCTCAGACAAGATAAGTGTCAAATCCCAATTCACTAAGTCCTCTCATGCTCAAGGCAGCTCCAGACATTCAAGTCGGATTTCTGCAAGCAGACAAAATGCCGCTGCTGAAGTTGCTGCCAATGAAGCTACTCTAGAAGTACTACTAGAACAAGAGTGTTGCATTGAGGAATTGGAAAGGCTTGAAGCTGAAGCTGCAGAGAGACAAAAGGTGCTAGACGCAAAGCGCAGACAACTGGAGCGACTAGAGACAATTAAAAAGTTAAAAGCTGCTAAGGCACGTCAGCGAGTGTATGATCAGAGTGAGTGCTCAGATGAAGAAATAAGCAGTCTACTCCATCACAGTGTCTGTATTAAGGGAAGGGAAGAAGCGAAACATGAAAATAATCCGTTGCAGCACCATTCCTCACCACAAGACTGGGCACACTCAAAGCAAGATGAAAGTACAGCAGCTCTTGTGAGAGCACTTGCAGAGTCCATCAGTGCAGGTCGTCTTCCTATACCTGAACCAACAATATTCAGTGGCGACCCACTCAGATTCAATGACTGGAAGGTTTCGTTTCAGACACTCATTGATCGGAAAAACATTCCAACTGAAGAAAAGATATATTACTTGCGAAAGTATGTGGGTGGACCTGCTAAAAAGGCTATAGAGAGCTACTTCCTGCTTGGTTCAGAGTCAGCCTATCATGCAGCTTGGAGGATCCTCGAAGAAAGATATGGGAATCCATTCCTCATAGCCAAAGCCTTCAGAGACAAGCTGGAGGGATGGCCCAAGATAAGCTCCAAATGCAGTATTGAACTTCAAGAGTTTGTTGATTTCCTTCGGAGCTGTGAGGCTGCTATGACTCAGATCACAGGCCTCAATGTACTTAATGACTGCAATGAGAACCAGAAGTTACTTGCAAAACTTCCAGACTGGCTGACCTCGAGATGGAACAGAAAGGTAATAGAAGTGGAGGAAGAAAGTCACGCATTTCCAAACTTCCAGCAATTTGTAGAGTTTCTCACACGTGAAGCTAAGATTGCAAATAACCCAATAACATCTTTCCATGCTCTGAAACCTGCTGAAGATAAGCAGATCAAGGTTTTAAAGAACAGAGCTGTAGGAGCTAAAGTACTAGCAACTAACTCAGATGAAAGGGCTTCCTCCACAAGCTGTTTCTTTTGCGAGAAGTCAGGACACAGTCTACACAAGTGTTGGAAGTTTATGGATAAGACCATCTCTGAGCGAATCAAGTTTGTTCAAGGGATGAAGTTGTGCTTTGGCTGTCTGAAGCCTGGCCATCGCTCAAAAGAGTGTGAAAGTAGGAAGATCTGCGATACCTGTGAGAAAGGACATCCAACCTGCTTACACGATAATCGCAGCAAAGAAAGAGGAATGTCAACAAGGACTGGTAGGGAAATGGAGCATGACAAGTCAAGAGAAGGAACAACAGATCGCTCACAAGAAAAGATGACAAGAACACCACGCGAGGTAACGTCTAACAGAGTTATCCAGAACGTTAAAAGTACCCATACATCCTCAGTCATTCCTGTGTGGCTGTCAACTACAAGTAAGTTGACAGCCAAGTCATGAAGTTCTTGTGTACGCTCTCCTCGATACTCAGAGTGACACAACATTCATCCTTGAAGAGACAGTTAAGGTGCTTCACACTAAAATTGAACCAGTCCAGTTAAAGCTCTCCACAATGACTTCAAGAAATACAGTGGTGCCTAGCACAAAGCTGACTGGTCTACAAATAAGAGGATTCTACTCGGATAAGGTAATCTCTCTGCCAGTAACTTACTCAAGAGAATTCATCCCTGCAAACAGAGATCATATTCCCACACCAGAGACTGCCAAGTCATGGTCTCACCTTGAGCACATTGCAGATGAAATTGCTCCTCTACAGAGCTGTGACATCGGCCTACTAATTGGCTACAACTGCCCTCAAGCTCTTGTACCAAGACACGTGGTTGCTGGAGAAGAAAGTGAGCCCTTTGCTCAGAGAACAGACTTGGGTTGGAGTATAGTTGGTTATGGCAACCCATGTCTTGACTTTGGAGATGCCTTTGGAACAAGTCATCAGGTCATTGTGAAGCAAGTGATATCAGTTCTTCCAAATCTCCCAAGCGAAGTGCACTATGTCTGTAGAACACAGATCAAGGAAGTAATCCTTCCTACAGATGTCATCAAGGTGTTGGAATCTGATTTCGTAGAAAGGGCTTCGGAAGACGAACACCTTTCTCAAGAGGATCTTCAGTTCATGTCAATCATGAAAAGCGGCATCAGACTCAAGGAGGACGGGCACTATGAAATGCCACTTCCCTTCAAGAAAGAAAGACCAAACTTACCAGACAACAAGATATGTGGCATCCACCGTCTCAGATGTCTGGAGAAAAGGTTAAAGGGAAATGAGCAGTACTATAAAGACTATAAGGCCTTCATGGAGGAGACAATAGCTCGTGGAGATGCTGAGCTTGTCCCTGAAGAGGATATCAGCAAGACTCCAGCGTGGTACATTCCTCACCATGGGGTGTATCATCCCCAAAAGCCTGGTAAAATCCGTGTCGTTTTTGACTGCTCCGTAAGGTTTCAAGGGACATCCCTGAATGACCATCTCCTGACTGGCCCAGAGTTAACCAACACCTTGGTGGGAGTTTTGTGTCGGTTCAGAAAGGGTCGTGTGGCAGTTATGTGTGACATAGAACGGATGTTCCACCAGTTCCATGTTAAGCAAGAGGACCAAGATTATCTCAGATTCTTGTGGTGGAAAGATGGAGATCTTAAAACCCAGCCCTCCATTTATCGAATGAAGGTCCACTTGTTCGGTGCAGCTTCATCACCTGGATGTGCTAACTATGGCCTAAAGCATCTTGCCGCTCAAGGACAAGAACGTTTTAGAGAAGAAACCATCAGGTTCATCCAGAAGAACTTCTACGTCGACGATGGATTGACAAGTGTAGAATCTGAAGACCAAGCAATCCAACTAGTGAATGAAGCAAGAGAGCTGTGTCGCACAGGAAAACTTCGACTGCACAAGTTCATCTCCAACAGCAAAGAAGTCTTAGACGCAATTCCCGAGGAAGAGTGTGCTAAAGCTGTCAAGGATTTGACCATGATGTTGGGAGAACCACTGATGGAAAGAGCACTAGGGGTACAGTGGTGTGTAACTTCTGATGAGCTGCAGTTTAGAGTGGTTGTCAAAGAAAATCCACTTACACGCAGAGGGGTCCTGTCCACAGTTGCTTCTGTGTATGACCCACTTGGATTTGTGGCACCCTTCATCCTGGTAGGAAAGAAGATCCTGCAGCAGATGTGTCGTGACAAGCTCAGTTGGGATGATCCTTTGCCTGATGACCTTAGACCCCTGTGGGAGTCTTGGGTGCAAGATCTAAAAAACTTGGCTGAGGTGAGAGTCCAAAGACACTATCTGCCATCAAGCTTCAAGGTCCAACATTATGAGCTCCACCACTTCTCTGACGCCAGCGTGTCAGGCTATGGAGAGTGCTCGTATTTACGAGCAGTCAGTACATCAGGTGAAGTCCACTGCTCCTTAGTCATGGGAAAGTCAAGAGTAGCTCCTACTAAAGTCATGACTATACCAAGACTCGGGCTGTCAGCAGCAGTGGTAGCAGTCCGGACCAGTGACATGCTTAAGAAAGAACTAGAAATAGACTGCCAACAAGAATGTTTCTGGACTGATTCAAAGGTGGTACTTGGGTACATCGGTAATAAAGCCAGAAGATTTCATGTTTATGTAGCAAATCGAGTTGAGCGTATTAGACTAAGTACAGATGCCGGACAATGGAGATATGTAGCTTCAGAAGATAACCCAGCTGATCACGCCTCAAGGGGTGTCACGGCAAAACAACTCACAGCTTCTAACTGGTTCACAGGTCCAGAGTTTCTTTGGCAGAAAGAGTTACCAACTGGAGAAATCATGGTGGGAGAGATCGAGAGCAGTGACCCAGAGGTCAAGAAAGCTCAGGTTCATGACACTCAGGCAAAAGAAGCAAAAACACTCCTAGAGCGTGTGCACAAGTTCTCAGACTGGGCAAGATTGGTGAAAGCTGTTGCCAGACTCAAGCGCCTTGCTAAGGAAATCAAAGGTCTCAAGCCAAGATCCAGTGATGCCTCAAGCTTGGAGGAAAGGAAAGAGGCAGAGCTGACCATAATCAAGATGGTGCAGGAAGCAACTCTCTGTCAAGAAATTCAATGCCTTAGACATCATAAGGAGACAAAGCTCAAAGACAAAGTCAGCCAGCTGCACAAGCTATGTCCATTCCTGGATGATCAAGGTGTAATGAGAGTAGGAGGCCGCTTAGCTCATGCTGCCCTACATCTACATATGAGGTATCCAGCAATCCTTCCTAGAGACAGTCATGTGTCTGCATTGCTCATCAAGCACTATCATGAAAGAGTGTACCATCAAGGTCGAGGAATGACTATTAATGAACTCCGAGCCAATGGTATATGGATCCTGGGTTGCAGCAAGCTTGTTTCATCCCATATTCACAAGTGCACACGTTGCAGAAAGTTCCGAAGATGCACAGAGCAACAAAGGATGGCCGACCTTCCAGAAGATCGGATGGAAACAACTGCGCCATTCACTTACTGTGGAATGGACTGCTTCGGACCGTTTCACATTAAGGAAGGAAGAAAGGAGCTAAAGCGTTATGGGCTGTTGCTCACCTGCATGTGTTCCAGAGGAGTTCACATTGAAGCACTTGATGACTTGACCTCAGATGCCTTTATCAATGCTCTGTGTTCGTTCATCGCCATTCGGGGATCAGTAAGGCAGATAAGGTGTGATCAAGGGACAAACTTTGTCGGAGCAAGGCGTGAGTTCATTGAAGCATTGAAACAGATGGATCAAGAGGAGCTCAAGAATTTGGGCTGCGAGTTCATCATGAACACCCCGGCCTCAAGTCATATGGGTGGTGTCTGGGAAAGGCAGATACGCACTATCAGAAGTGTCCTGGCGTCCATTCTACAACAGTCGTCCAGACAACTAGACTCCTCTTCCCTACGAACATTTCTATATGAGGCCATGGCGGTTGTGAATAGCAGACCTCTAACCACTGATCATCTGAACGATTCTACTAGTCCAGAGCCCTTGACACCAAACCATATCTTGACCATGAAGTCCACAATCATTCTCCCACCTCCTGGAAAGTTTGTCAAGGAAGATCTCTACCTCCGCAAAAGATGGCGCAGAGTTCAACTCTTAACCAACAACTTTTGGATACGGTGGAAAAAGGAGTACCTCTTAAATCTCCAACACAGACAGAAGTGGACCAAAGATCGCAGAAATGCAAAGGTCGGTGACATTGTTCTGTTGCAAGATGTCGCCACACCGCGAAACCAATGTAAGCTAGCAAGAGTCATCGAGGTGTATCCTGGAAGTGATGAAAGAGTGAGGAGACTCAAGTTATTTATCAGTGACTCCTCCCTGGATGGAAGAGGAAAGCGTACTTCCAAACCTGTTTACCTGGAGAGACCCATTCAGAAAACAGTTACATTGATAGAAGCAGACTGATGGTTCAATCATACACACAGACACAGTTTATTAGTTGTTTATTAGGATAGAGTTCAATTTTATTTATTCATGCAATATGTTTTGTCTCCAAGTTTATGAAATCACTTGTGATTTGGTGGGAGTGTAACTGCCTCTGTCGCCAATTTATTTCTGTATTAGCACTTTTACTATTTTCGTTTCTTCTGAATTTAATGTTAACAGCAAGACGGAACTAATTATTGGTTCCGCCCGGAGGTTTCCGGCCGGGCGCTTTTGAGCGACGCACTGAGAAAAACATTACCGCGAAAGAGACTGATGTATCCGCTGTTATCGTGTTTAAGTGCATAAGTTTACAAGAAAATAGGCAGAAAGAAGATACAGAAGATCTGAAAGAATGTTTTAGCACCTCCATGTGATAAGCAGCAATGAGGTTTGTTGACCGTTCATTTTGCTGTGATGGTGTTTGTGTTTACATATGTTTTCATGTGTATTTTTTGTGATGTAACGTTATAACATATAAGATGTCTAACGTTAGCTGTATATGGCCTTGATTATGACACAATATTTGTGAGACATGCATATAGCATTATTTTTTTGTTTATTTACATTTTCTTTCTTCATCTTCAACCAGTTCTCACGGGTTGACCAGCATTAAAGCCCTGTATTCTAAACAAGACCTCTTGCCTCATGTCTGTCACTGGAGGAGCTACATATATATTGGTTTAAAAATAGAGACATAATCTTTGCATTATTGTAATAAAGCCATTACAGAGCGACTCAGACTACATTCAACAGCACATCTTTGTCTGTCTCCTTGTTTTATTAAACAGCAATAATTAACTGCAGCAACGCCAGTCGGACGGCGGGCGTGTTACACCTTCTCTGTCTTTCCTCCCTACCCACCCCTCCCCCAATGGCAGGCGGAATCTTTAGCACAAATCTTTATCACAGCAGTGAAATGACTATCGCCTGGTGAAAACTATAGTACGTTTGCACAACGTCAACACTTATACCTTCCATAGCTTTAGTATAAACATGATCTATTAATGTACCTTTTTCCGTTGTAGGATTTTGTACCTGTTGACTGTATCCATGACTTTCCATTAACTTCACAACTAAAGATGAAGTAAAGATGTCTTCATTAAAGTCTCCCATAATTACTTTCTGTCCTGGATGCTTTTCCACCTCTTCAATAACCTGTAATAGCTGTTGTCAAAACATGTCAGTTTTATATAAATTGGGCCTGTACAAAACCGCAGCAGTCAAATTGACATGTGGAACTGTAAAGTATAACCATTCTAAGTTCCAGTTCTCAGGAGTAAAGATGTTACACTCAATTTTCTCAGAACAATATATGCCAACTCCACCGCCTCTCTGATGTTTTAGATCAGTAAAAACAGCATTACTGTTATCATAACACTTAGCTCTTGGGTTGTGCTTGAACACAAATTCTGGTATTTGTGGTTCTTCTCCTTTGTCCTCAACATTTAGCCATGTTTCTGTCAAACAAATACAATCAGCATTCATTAGAGCTTTATGTGCAAGAACATCCTGAAAGTGAGCTTTTAGACTTTGTACATTAACAAGCACTATTCTGAATGTACCAAATTGTTAGGGGTTAACAGTTAAAGGACCCAGAACCAGATATGAAGAATGAAGACCCGGAGTCAGAATTATAAAAAATTAAAGAAAGTTTTACTGAACATAGTTTGCCATTTCATCAGCAGAAGTCAGCTTCAAGACTCACTCAGGAGTTCGTAGGCCGCCCCCTTCCAGTTACAACAATCACAGCAGTTATACCATTTTCAAGGTCTAAGCTACGTCATTGCTTACACGTTGAATGATTCTCATTGGCTAAGATATAGATACACAGTAATTTTTCACACATATACAGATAGACGAAACATATCTCCATCGATGAGGCACGTCATGACCTTCCAGGTCATAGATTTGGGTTGCTGGCGCCAGTGTGTCCAAAACAACAACTCATTCAATCTCCAATAATGGCAGTGGTTGCTTAACCTGCAACCAAGAAGACTAGCACTAAACTTTAGTCTAACTGGAGTAAGACTTCAACAAAGAAATGGTGCCTTAAACTGTTGGCTTCAATGACCCCTTTATGTTTTAACACTCAAACATAAACCAAAATCTCTATTTCCCTATTATTTTCACTGTTACCGCATTCACATAGGACACGAGCAAATAAGAGCTCCTATCAAGGCTGAAGAGAGTCTGAGCGTCTTATTATCAGTTAAGTGTACCAAAACATAATGGTAAAACATTCACTTGTTTGGGAGAAAAACAGATAACATTTGCTCCTCAGAAAGCAAATATAATAGAAAGAATACATTTTAATAGAACAATTAATGTTCAATATAGCAATGCTCAATATAGCTTGACCATATGTATAGAGAAGTATCCTATGTGTTGGACATATGTGTTCATGACGGCTTTAGGATCCATAAACCTTTCTCCTGAGACCAGAGAAAGAGAGAAATGGCCTTGTGCACCTAAAAGAAGCTGGTGACTTGTGCATGTACATCAGCATGCATTTAAGAATATTATTTCACAAGCAAAAGCACAAAGAATAAATTTATATGTCGATAAATGATTAAGTAACAATGAATATACTTAATTATTGATTTTATAAAAGAAATACATAATCATTCAAGAGGATATTATGATATATATATGCTGAAGAGGCAAGGGATTTTGACCACCCCTTCAAAATGATTTAGTAGAACTGTACTCTTCCAAGGGGAATTTTGGCATATCTTTCAAGGCCAACTCAATTTTGTCATTACAAAATATAGCCGACTCTTTAAAGTCCTCAATTATCAACCCACTTTGAGATCTTACACGGCTCAATGCAACATAAGCTTGCCCTGCTGTAAAGATTTTATTCAGTGATACAACAGCTTTATCTACTGTGAGTCCTTGCACTTTGTGAATTGTACATGCCCATGCTAATCGTAGAGGAAACTGACGCCTTATACCACCATCATTTGTGACTTGGTTCATCTTTCTTGCGTACTCTGAGGCGATTTAACATTTCAGCAAAACTTGGATCTTGTTGTCGAACAACTTTAGTTAATTCAGCAAGTTCAAAGTTATTCTCCCATAGGTTTACTCCTTTGGCATTAGCGTAGAGAGCAGTTCCTTTAACAGGCGGAAGCTGATAAAAATCTCCCACTGCAAGAATGTTCACTTTTCCAAAAAGAGAGTAGTCACCAGTTTGTTTTATTTGCCGCAACCTTCCATGAATATATGACAAAAGACGATGGTCAACCATAGACACTTCATCAATAATCAAATTTTGCAAATTACCCAATTTTGTACGTAAAGAATTCATTTTGTCATCACTGAGAGGCTGATATGGCAGTCTGACGTTTGAAGGAATGCCATATATGTTGAAGGAAGCCACTCCGGTTGACGCGGTCAAAAGTACAGTAATATCATCAGGATTCTCAGACAACTGAGGGTCTGGAAGATTCATACTGTATTGCCTTAATTAGATGACTTTTTCCTGTGCCTGCTCCACCATTAAGAAATAACCGAAATGGTTCAGGGTTTTCGCCCAGTATTTTCTGTAGACACCACTTTTGCACTTTATAGAACACAGCAGATTGTTCTTCATTTAGTGACCTCAGTAAATGCAGTGCATCTTCTCTTGGCATTGTAGTGTGGTTTGTCTCAATAGTACACACAGTCTGAGGATTTCCTGTCAGATCTGGAATAAGTTCTTGAGTGTCCTCTTCATCAGGTAATAATTTATCCTTCTTCAGTTCTATGCATTCATTGTGCTGTTTTTCTGTTTCAGGACATATCTGGGTCCAAGCATCTTCTAAATCCACATCTTGTTCTAAAAGCTGTTTAAAAAAGCTTGGTCTATTTTGTCACTTTCCTTTTCAAACAATTCTCTGTTGCCATCAACAATGGATTTCACTTGTTTCACTTCACAACCAGTTTTTATGACACCACTTTTGTAGAATTCCTCATATGTCTTATAGTTACTTGGCTTAAGATCACAGTCATCATAATATGGTAAGAAAAGCTTCAGCAATGAATGATAATATTTTTCTGGATCTTCAGTGGGTGAAAACCTTGGATACCTCACTACTGCAGGTTCAGTTCGTGTCCTTCGTTTGACATGGCCATTGTTATTATTGAGTTTAATTATTTTATTTTCGGATGTCTTGTTATGTGAGGAAACCTCTGATTTTGTCAGAACTCTGTACTCAGAACAAAAACTGGCAAGACATAGATTTTCTACTGGCTCTTTCTCTGGTCTGTTTTTGTACCTGTCAATAGCCAGGTTTCCATCCAAGGGTTTTTTTGCGAAAAAAGGTTTTGCGCATCAAAATGTTTACCGATATAGCTGATGGAAACGCCAATTATCGATTTTTTTTTGCAAATGTCGACACAATCCTTTTCCGTTTAACTTTAGCGCATAAATGTTATGTCGATATTTTCAATGTCGCGAAAAACGAGTTTGGAAACACTTTTTCTCGAGAAAAAGGGCTTTCACGCAAAAAAATGTGGTGTCACGTGATAATTTCCTCACGCGCAAGGTGCAGTCGTCGTCACAACAAACACTATGGCGGACTCGAAGCGGTTTTCGTGGACAGATGAGGAGACTCGTTATTTTCTCCATTTAATGGAAGAAAATGATATAACATGTATTTTTGACGGGAAACGACAGAGAAATCTAACCCCGACTAACCCCGAAAGTTTCGCCTACCACTCTATACTCGGCGCAGGTTGCCAGAACTCCTTATTGCGTGGTCTCTCCCAGACACTTGGGCTTCGTCGCATAATAAGGGTAGTTTTCGAGCCCTATCAGATGAGCAACTGCTTCATTCTGCCGTCGTCTTCTGATATTTCGGACACTTGCAATTATTTGTGTAACTGTTAATTGAAATGACAGTAAGTTGGCAAATTTCAATTAACTGCCTGAATAGCCTACTCTCTCCATTTTCTTGTTTGTTTGTTTCGGTGTTGAGGGTGTGCTGACTGGAACCTCAAAAGGTATAATTTGCGATAAAAAAATAAATAAATAAAAAAAAATGTTTTATGGAAACGGCTGAAGTCACTTTTTTTTGCGATACACCAAAACATATGCGACAAATCGCTTTCGTCATTCGTGACGTCATCACGCACACAATCTTATCGGTAAAAGGTCAATTGAATGGAAACAGTCAGAAGACAGCAAATTTCGTATTGTTTTTTTTTTTCGCATATTCACTTTGTCGATAACATAACAGCGCAAAAAGTGGATGGAAACGAGGCTAATGAGACTTGTCATCCAAAAACTGCTTCCATCATCAGATTGGTCATTTTCCACTTTGTTTCGGAGCATATTCAAAGGCAAACTCATCTTTACAGGATTTTGTCCTATTGGAATAAATTGTACTTTACGAGAGCATTCCTTCAAATGCATGCCTGTTAGTCTGTACACTGCCTCTTGAGCTGAGATTTCTCTGTTGTGCAGATAGACACTTCCCAACTGTTTTAATGATGCTTTAGCATCAACATTTCCATTCATAGCTTCGCTTTGAGTACGCTGAAGCAAGAGACCCATTTCTTGTTCTGCTTTTGTGATGTAACTGATTATATAGACCACTACAGAAAAGGCATCTGTGACATACTGAATGTCCATATTCCCCTGCCAAGCACGCAGTAAATCTCTGTTATACTGGTTTACCCAAACATCTTCTGGATTTCTTTTCAAGACAATACTTTTCTTTTTGGTACACCTGTTGTATGCTTTTTCAAAGATAGTTTGATTAATCCCAATAGATGAAAAAAAGGCATCGACTGAATCAAAATTGACATCAGAATTTAAAGCAGTTTTGACTTTCTTTATAATTGCACTTGCTGTGTTATCACCATTTTTCCCTTTCAACTCATCTACATGACTTGGTCTTGTAATAAACGTACGACTGGATGGTGGTCGTGGGAAATTAAATCTACAAACTGTATTTTTCTTCCGACATGTTTTTGAATGTCTTGTACTGTGTTTCTGAACACTGTTAACTGTTTCATAAAGTACAGTATCATTTTCTGGTGGTGTCTCACATGTGATGTAAGTGTCAATGAACTCAGCAACCGCAGGATCGTTGTCTGCATCATTATCATTGAGCTTCAGAGCATCTTCCACCCAGAACAGACAGTGGACATGAGGAGAACCACGCTGTTGAAATTCAACACGGTAAAAGTAGTCTTTTATCTTGCCAATAGGCTTTGCTGGTGACATTATGACATTTTTTAGAAAACAATGCCATCTATGATCAAACATTCTTGCTGCAGTGACAGGATTTCTCCTTATGAGTCCACACTTTTCAGACCAGTCAAGCACATCAACATTTTTTTGTTTCCCCTCTTGCATAAGAATAGTGTTCATCATTTCAGGCCATCTCATATCAGCAGAACTAAAAGATGCAAAGAATGTTGGTATGCCTAGTTGTCTTATCAGGGCAAACAGATCTTTTTGTGTAGACATCCAATATGGAGGAGTTCCCCTTACTGGTCTTAAGAACTTATAACCTTCATCATAATTTAGTATTCTTTGCAAGGAATCATAGTTTGTTAGCATATCTTGTGTTACCTTTAAGCAATTTTTTTCACAACCTTTCCTTAGTGCAATTGATACATTAGAAACAATTTGATCAACCTCTGATATATATTGTGCATAAAAAATGAAGTCTGTGCTGTGTGCAAAACGTCCATCTGCATTTAGTAATCTTGCATTTAGGTATCGTGACAATGTGATTTTTTCCTGTCTTTCATCATGAAATGTTGGACCACCAGCAGGATAGAGAACAGGGAAACACTTTGCCTCATTGTCTTTATCAGTTAGCAGCCTGACAGGACTGTTACCTTCACCTGGAGCAACATTTAGTACATCATGAAAATGTTGATCAATTATTTCTGAACCCAAATCAACAGGTTGTAGTGATGTGTCTGACAAAAGACCACTTTGTTCTTTAATATATGTTATGTCTTCATCTGGGTCCTCTCCAGCTCCAGCTTTATCATCTTCATTTTGATCAGTTACATCTTGTTCTTCTATTTCAAAATCATCATCATCGTTGTCTAATTCATCAGTTGCATTCAAAGAGTTTACCCACTGCTCATTAAACTCCACATCATTATACCACTCATTATGTCTGACCAAATAAGACAGCGCATGTCTGACACGATCAGTGCTGACATATTTATATTCATAATGGCCTTTGTAT
This sequence comes from Pimephales promelas, assembly GCF_016745375.1. The sequence goes on from NW_024121677.1 coordinate 300,180, forward strand.
GTTAGTTTCCGTTTCAGTTTTAATCTTATCATGTGGTCATCACATTCATTACGTGGGAGAATATTTGAGACATCTTTGGTATTAACAGGAACACACACTACAGGACCATGACAACCATTCTGTTTTCCGCGGGGAAGACAAAGCAACTTCATAAAAGGAATATTGCGTGCAATAAGATGCTCTTCCAAAGAGTTCAGACCTTTTAGTTCTTCTGGAACGTCCACCAAATGCATGTTGTTGGCAACACTCTCTCCAGGCGTTTTTCCACCAAGGATTTTACGATGGCATGTATAGCAAATCCACAATTTACAAGCCGGATTACGTGATAGGCATCTGTTCTCACATTCAGTATTGCATTTATGTAAATGCTTTAATGTGATGCATCTTTCTGCCAGATCATTAATTTATTGACCTCTGATTTTATAGCAATCTTTTCTACATTCAACAACCTGTTTTCTGAACAATAAACGATGGCAAACACAGCAAACAAATTCTGGACCTCAATATCAAAGAAATCAATTATTTTTGTCTCTCCTTCTGTTTTGCAGAAATTTCTGATTTTTTTTGTAATTTACTTATACGAAAGTTTTCATCATTGTTTTCCCACTGCGCAACGTGACGTCGGTGTGACGTCTTTTTCGCGTCATTTTTGGACGTCCATTTTTGGTCGACTGAAGGGGTTGTTTTGTAACGCCAGATGACGTCTTTTTTCGACGTCTACCACACGTCTAATTTGGACGTCGGTGGAACCTCCGTATAAGGACTAGTTATAGTCCAAATGTGGTCGTTTGAGGACGTCTTTTTAACGTCAAATTTAGACATCTTTTTTAAAACTTATAACTAGTCCCATATGTTTCTCCGGAAACATGGGACTACATACAATACTACAGTTATACACATATAAGTAAATCACAATACAATTCAATATCACCATTTTCATCTTTATTCAAGGTCACAAGACAAAGCACAATTATAAACAAATTAGATTTCAATTTAATTACACTTTTATGAACAAATTAGATTACACTTTTATGAACAAATTAGATTTCAATTAAATTACACTTTTATGAACAAATTAGATTTAAACTAAATTACACTTTTAAAGGGTTAGTTCACCCAAAAATGAAAATTCTGTCAGTAATTACTCACCCTCATGTTGTTCAAACCCCTTAAGACCTTCGTTTGTCTTCGGAACACAAATTAAGATATTTTTTATGAAATCTGCGAGCTGATCTCATCAAAAATATCTTAATTTGTGTTCTGAAGACAAACGAAGGTCTTAAGGGGTTTGAACAACATGAGGGTGAGTAATTACTGACAGAATTTTCATTTTTGGGTGAACTAACCCTTTAATTCAAGTCCTAGTCATGGCTCAACAGGGCGAATCCTCCACCTCCAAGCCTTTGTGGCGCGTGCTTGAGGTGCTCCGAAACATTCACCTTAATGAACTCCTCCGTGGTTGCGGAATCGAATTTCATGATCCCTTCTACACAAGCAGAAAAAGAAATGATTTAGATATATGCAAAGGCAATCTGCAATCATTCACCAAAGTCCCCACATTTGTACGCAAAAATATTTTTCCTGTGCATCCACTGCCAATGCTAGATTAATACTAAGCCATCTCAGCAACTGTTAACTGTAACCGTCTACAAGAAAGGACAAAGCAGTCTGTACTTTTTTAGAAAGCTTAGATCCTGTAATGTGTGCATTATAATGTTAACTGTGTTAGTAACGCTTTATAATAACTCAGTTAAATCATTTTTAAGTGGTTAGTTAATAGGGCTGGGCAAAAAAATCGATTTTTCGATTAATCGTTTTTTCAAATGTGTTCGATTCAAAATCGATTCTCAACGGCCACGAATCGATTTTTTTCCATATAAAGGGCTCGCGGACGCGGTGCTGCATCTTCTCGTCTCTCTGCACTATGCAAGTGCCAAGCACTGCAGCTGTTGATACACACACGCGTTCAGGAGTCGGGACATGACGGAATATTCACTTAACAATCGAGCCAGCATTGCACCGTAACCTATGATCGTAACTAACGTTTATCATTTTCACGTCTTTTTGTGTTTTACAAGCAATGTTAAACCATCCGGTGCTCGCGCACTCTTTTAGAGATGTCTTTCACTGCGTGCACAGTACAACCTAAATCTGCCTCACAAACAGCTCGCCAGAAACAAAAGTTTTGTCCCTGGATTATATCACTTTAACAGTTAAAACACGCGACATTATGTCAAAACTCTGGTCTTGGTGAGTGACCTCGTAAAGACAGTCGGTAATGTCTTAAATTAGCATTAAACGCGTGTGACAGAAAGTTAATGAAACAGTATGGATTCGCGCACTAGTTCTTAAAGTGAACGCAGCCATTTGTGTCAGTCATTAATTCTGTTGTCATAACAACAGAATATAGTATTAATTGTAAGCAATAGTGGTGCAACGGATCATCACTGATCCGTGATCCGTTCGGATCAATGTCTTCGGTTCGGCACACACGTGATCCGCGGATTGATTATGGAAAAAAAAATGAAAAAAAAAACGTGCGCATGTTGTTCAGTCAACGCACAGCTTCGTCATAGCGAGCGGAGGAACGGAGAAGCTTGAACGCCCCGCGTCATTTCAGGGCTCCAGACCAGACTGCGACCAAAATTTGAGAGTGTGCGACTTAATTTTACATCCAGTCGCACATGTTCGACCAGTAAATTTGCCACACGTTAAACGCATGGTAAAGCGGCGCGTCAATGAATCCGTGACAAGAATAGCGCGCGTAAACATCTGTGGGAGGGAGACGTAGACAAATATCACAACCTGATGTGCGTCTGAGCAATCAGCGATAGATCGACTCGTTAGTCGTTACCTAGCAGCGAATGCAAACAAAATGAAAGTGGAACGAAAATACGCTACTCATTTATGATTAGGACCGTGGTCGGAGCAGCAGCAGCGATCCATTGACAAAATAAAGCCCCGAACTTGACAGTCGCGGGCCGATCTCGCTCACGCAACACTGTTACTAGATCCAGTGAAGAAATCCATTGAATTCGCCTCAGAATTAATAACATCAACACCACGAGATCCAGTGAGAAACACTCCGATTCGGCGCAGGTTTCTGTTATAAACCAGGCTATCAGATCAAACAGAGCTGACGTGGAAACCAGGAGAAACACTTATAGAAGGCTTTCAGTCCACAAATCAGCCTATATATGATAATGTGTAAGAAATAGTCAAATGCTTACAAGTAGCCTACTACACATCTTTTCCCAGCACTTCAATAATATCATAAATAAATGTTTTATTTTTTTGAATTTTTTATGTGATTACCAACAAATTTTTTGTTTATCCTTTAAAGATTGTCCTAAAATGAAAAAAGTACGATGATATTTTCACTACTTTTATTAATTGATATTAAGACATTATAAATGATAATAACTAAGTTAATTTCATCTACACCCTAAATTAAGCTTAGTGATTTATTGTCAGCCCCAGTGCTACCGTTTTTTTTTTTTTTTTTTTTTTTTTTTTGTAGAACTCGCTGTGAGTTCTCATTTGAGGTGATGCTGCCCTCAACTTTCAGTCTGGAACCCTGTGAAGTTAAAATAAAACAGAATATCATAATGTTAAGTCTATTTATTATTAAAGAATTTGTCAGTAGGCTATTACAGTTATTTTGGGGGAAATTTTTTTTTTTTTTTTTTTTTTTTTTTTGCTGATCCGAAAAATGATCCGATCCGTGACCCTGATCCGAGAAACGATCCGATCCGTGAGTTTTTTGATCCGTTGCACCCCTAGTAAGCAATCAGAATTAAAAGCCTTTGTATTTAATTCAGTCTGGACTAAAAAGACTATCCAGTGTTATTTTACATTGGATTACTTTATTCAGTTTCTGTAGTATTTCTGACATACCCAAAAACTACCCCAAAATGTCTCTTAATTTGTGTCTTTATTCTATTGTATTTATTTGTGCTACTTTTTTCAATTTAATTCAAAGATTGAAATCAAGCTTCCATAAATAAACTCTTAAAACAAAAAACAAAAATAAACAAAAAAAATTACATTACCATTTAGGTAAGATCAATGTAAAAAAAGTCTAAATATTTATATATTTATTTATCTTTATCTATCTTAAACATAAAATAACATGATACTGTTTGATCAAGCTGTGTGACTTTTTTTTGCACATTGCATCAAAATCCTGTTTATTCTTTGTATGCATTTAGTGTACCTAAAATAAAAAGAGTTTTATATACAGGTTTATGGCTCTTAATTTCTTTGTATTAATTAACCACTAGTAAACTTATGTCCACTGTTCTTTTTTATAAATATAGGATTTGTATTAAATCTTCATTATAGTCGAATCGAGAATCAAATCAGGAATCGAGAATCGAAAATTGAATCGAGAATCGAAATCGAATCGAACTGAGAGCTTGTGAATCGAAATCGAATCGAAATTGAAATGTGAATCGATACCCAGCCCTATTAGTTAATAATGACTAATCATTTACAAAACATTCATGAATGATTAGCATTAGCAAATTATATACTAATATTTTTTCTATGTTTTGTAAATTCCATTGCAAGTAATCTAAAAGTGATTAGTAAATGATTAACTAATTATTTACAAAACATATATATGCGTTCCTTAAATGTTTAATCAATTTTTTTTCATGTATGCATGTAGCTATTAGAGGGTGCAGAAAGCGTTGTAAATCCCTTGTTTACATGTACAGATCGTTTGTAATAATTTATGAAAGGCTTAGTCATGTTTTGTAAATGATTAGTTAATCATTAACTAATCAATAGTAAATTACTTACAACTGAATGTTATTATAAAGTGTTATAACAGTGTTTTATCAACCTGTTGGCTTAGTGCAATTTACAAAAGCTAGCTTTGTGCTTGGAAACACATTGGACTCCATTTAAATTATGTGTGAGGACAGTTTTGCACAAAAAATAAGTTAAGAATTCTGGATAATACAACACGTGAACTACATGTACTACTTGTCAGAGCACACCGTTTTCAGTTGGAGGCTACTTCAGCTTCAAATTAATAAGGCACCCCCAAGTCATTCTTAACCACTGGTATAACAGTTTGTAATGACTCACCTTTATGCCATGAGAGGAGAATAATATTGAGAGAATTGTGACTATCATTTACCATATTTTACTTTCAACTTGGCTGTCTTTTGATTCTTTCTTAATGCTGCAACACCTCTTGTGGATTAATAAAGTCTATCGATGCATCAAGGGCGTTTCCCCTCTAAAGGGCGTTTCCCCCTTTTCCCCTTGCCCTTCAAATTAAAGTTGGCCATGAGGCTGTTGGTGAAGAGCCTAAAGAAAAATTTAAATAAATTATTGTCAAGGATATTTATAGGAACAACATTTCAAATGCAATAAACCATTTGCACTAGCTGATCAGCGTCCCCTAGGGTGGTCCTCTTATCCTACCAATCTCCTTGTCAAGCACAGCTGGTCTATCTCACAACGCATTTGGTTGTGGACTTGTATTTTTCATTTAATTGACCTATTCTGATATTTTTTGAAAGGCAAATGAAAACATGCAAAAAATGTTGTAAAAACATACCTGTCCAACACTTTGTGGACACAGTCCTTGGTGTTCCGCCCACCAATTCTGGAAATTTGCTGCACCTGTTGGAATAAGTCCATAATAAACTTGACTGACACTCCCTAGAGGAATCTAACTATGCAAGAGCACTATATTAATTTATTCTAGGCTATCAATTACTTACAGACTTGTAAAACCTACCAGGATTTCAAAGGCCTATGGATCAGAGATGCGTTGCTCCTGTAACTCAAAGTCCTCCATGCTGTTGATCTTCTCAATATGGACAGCGGAAGAGGCAGGCTGTGCTTCCTTCAGCCGATGGCGGATGTCAACCAGTAGGCTGAGGACCTTTTTCTCGAACACTGAAAAAAAACATTTGTTGATTACAATGCTCCAATTTGAATAAAAAAGCTCAGCTACCTCACAATTTTTTTGTAATCAGCTTCAGTGTTAGTTATTAGTACAACAGTGTTGGAGAAAGAAACAAAAGTCCAAAGAAATGTCATCTGACATGATAGAAACTAAGCCACGGCTATAACTGAAAAGCAGTTTCTGTGGACAGAGAGAACAGTGCAGGAAGAGAGAAGGTGCTACTATTAAAAGAGTCTTCTCCACTGCCAATAGATCAATACTTACCACCACATGGCAATGGAAAGGCCCATCTCCCAGTCACTGCATCTGCACCATGAAAAAAAAGCAGTTATAGAAGATATCAAATTATGTAACTTAGAGTTATTAGAAGATATTATATCTGCAATATTATAATGATTAGAGTTACATCTACAAAACTTGTTGAACTGCAAAGTACTTTGATGAAAACTGGTTTTATTTGTACTGTACCTTAATTGTAAAACAAAAAAACAACAACTTTAAATTACTTGATTTCTTATTCTAAGCAATGTGTGCACTGCAACAGGGTGATAGGATCACCACCTGAATAGCAGAATGATTCTAATTGAGCGCAATGTGAACCCAGGCGACTACTCACCATGCCTGTCATAGGGGGGGCTGCGGAGATCACGTTGCTGTGCTCGTTGATCATGCCTGAACCTGGCCGGGGGACTGGGGGGATCACTACGGGACCGGTCATCACATCGCTGTGCTCGTTGATCATGCCTGAACCTGGCCGGGGGACTGGGGGCAGCACTACGGGATCGGTCATCACTACGGGATCGGTCATCAAATCGCTGTGCTCGTTGATCACGTCTGGACCTGGCCGAGGGACTGGGGGATCACTACGGGATCGGTCATCAAATCGCTGTGCTCGTTGATCACGTCTGGACCTGGCCGGGGGACTGGGGGGATCACTACGGGACTGGTCATCACTACGGGATCGGTCATAACTTCGCTGTGCTCGTTGATCATGTCTGACCCTGACTGTATAAGATCATTTTACTAGTCACATATGATTAAACAAAGTAATATAGCAGTGATATGAAGACTGTGTGCCTCACAACGTCACTGTGCCTCGACTCATCATGTCTGGACCTGAAGGTTGGCCTTGAATATTCACTGTGCCAGGACCTGATGGTGGATCCACTACTGGACCTAGTAACATTTAAATGTAATCACTTGGCCATACATTAATAACTGACAATAACATGCCATTTAATTAACCCCCTACTGGTTGACCAAAATAAGGGCTGGAGACCAACCAGTAGAAGCCAGCCACTACTGACACTGTGCCCTGTCCTGCTTCTTTCACCTGGAGCGATAGCTGTCCCTGGCATGACCTCTTGCTGCATGACGAGATTCTGAAACACAGAATATTCTAACATTTCACAAGGGGCCAGAGAAGGCTTCCACAAGGACATCAAAGGTTTGACTTTCAGAGTCTGAAACACATGAGTCAGCCTGTAAGTACAGTTATGTTGCATACTAAATGAATAAAGAAATACTCAAGTCATTACTACGCTTAATTAAGAGTGAAAAACTCGGCTTGAATGGACTACGACTTTGTGCAATGCGATGGTTGGTGCGAGGGGAAAAGTAAATACTCACTGGAAGTTAACATTTCACTGCCCTGGGGACTGTCTGCATGCTCCACTTGGCCAGACAAGGCTACAACTTCATGGCCTAAAACATAGGAATATAGGAATGAGCCTGTAACTACTAACATGTATATTTATAAGAGATTACCTTACTTTATTCACAAGCAGTGAGAAACTACTCGTCTTGAATGGATTATAACATTGTGCAGTGCGATGTCTTTGTACAAGGGGAAAAGTAAATACTTACTAGGTGACATTTCACTGCCCAGGGGACTGTCTGCATGCTCCACTTGGCCAGACATGGCACAATCTTCATGGGCTTAAACACAAGATTGAGCCTGTGACTCATGTTGTACACACATTATGCTTCTTAAGTTTTCATCAGTACTCACAAGTATTGTGCAACATGCTGGTGTCCTCAATGGGCTGCAGCTTCCTAGGTGCAGTAGGGAAGGGGGGTAGCTTGACACCTATACAGAGATGATGTAAAACGTCTCGGTTACGGATGTAACCCTTGTTCCCTGAGTAGGGAACGGAGACGTTACGTCAGAAGTGACGGAGATTGGGGGTTTCGCATAGAAAGCCAATCCTCTTCAAGTATTTAAAAACGAGCCAATGGCGTGCAATGCCTTGGGGCTGCGGAAATTTGCATAGCGTACTCCGGCATACTCCGTGAGTATAAAAGGAGGAAGTGAACGCAACCGCAGTATGTCTTCGCTGAGGAGCCAAGACTGAACTCGGCGTCTACCCAGCGATACAGCAGAAGTGGCAGGGAGACGTAACGTCTCCGTTCCCTACTCAGGGAACGAGGGTTACATCCGTAACCGAGACGTTCCCTTTCGTAGTCACTTCGAGTTACGTCAGAAGTGACGGAGATTGGGGGTCTGTGCCATCACGCCATCTTTAAGCTGTCTACCAGTGCCCTGCGAAAGTCTGGACCCCTCCTTTTTTCTTTTTTTTTTTTTTTTAGGGATCCCACTTTAACACAGGATTACCAAGGTACACTGGGAAACATATCCCGGGAGGGACATGCTACCAGCTGCCTACCAAGGGGAGGACTTACAAATACGCATATGGCCACATAGGAACACATATGGAAACACTGGAGCACCAACCGCAGGAGGCTACTAAAATTTAACTCCAGGGGTGGCAGATGGCTTGCCAAGGGAAGACACATGCTCAGAGAGGCTTACAGTGGAAAATACACATGAGACGGTTACCATGGGGAACCGTGCACATGGAGGCACCTAGCCAGCATCCAGAGCAACAGCAGTGGTGCCCGCATCGTCGGTGCTGGAGGACTCAAGACTTCAATGGAAGAACTGAGGAGATATCGCACTTATCCAGTCCGGGGAGTGGAATGGCGAGCAAGCGAAGACACCTAAGCGGGTCCAGTACTGGCGGAAGCAAGTACGTGAGAGGACACCGGCTCAATTCGCAGATTATAGGCGGATGTAGCCTCCTCGCTCCCCTGAGGAACCTGATGACCAGGTCGTGCTTCCCTAAGGACTTACCTTCCACTGCTTCATGAGAAGCGGAGCTTCCACCCCAACCCGTGGTAGACGCATCCGTGGAGACAACGAGATGCCTGGAAACTCGCTGAATAGGGACGCCTGTCCGTAAGAAGCTGAGGTTCGACCGCGGGAAGAAGGTTCGGCGGCATGCTGGAGTCACTGGAACTCGGAGCGAACCGCGATGCCATGCCCACCTCGGGACTCGATCGCGAAGCCACAGCTGAAGCGGTCTCATATGAAGCAAACCGAGCGGCGTTGCCGCGGCCGCGGATGCCATATGCCCCAGGAGCCTCTGAAATAGTTTCAGTGGAACCGCACTCTTGCCCTCGAACTGTCGAAGACAAGTCAGCAGTGAGTGCGCGCGCTCGTTCGTGAGCTGCGCGGACATGGCGACCGAGTCTATCTCCATGCCGAGAAAAGAGATCCTCTGTACGGGGCAAAGTTTGCTCTTTTCCCGGTTGACCCGAAGGCCCAGACGGGCTAGGTGACGGAGCACCAGGTCTCTGTGTTCGCAAACCTGAGCTCGAGAGTGTGCCAGTATCAGCCAGTCGTCGAGATAGTTCAGGATGCGAACCCCGTGCTCACGAAGGTGAACAAGGGCTGCCTCGACGATCTTCGTGAAGACGCGAGGGGACAGAGCTAACCCGAATGGAAGAACCGTGTACTGATATGCCTGGCCCTCGAAAGCAAACCGAAGAAACGGTCTGTGTCGAGGCAAAATGGAGACATGAAAGTACGCCTCCTTCAGGTCGATCGCTGCAAACCAATCCTGAAACCGAACGCATTCGAGAATGCGTTTGGCTGTGAGCATTTTGAACGGTAGTCGATGGAGAGAACGGTTCAAAATGCGCAGGTCCAGGATCGGTCGTAACCCACCGGTCTTTTTGGGGACAATGAAGTAGGGGCTGTAAAACCCGGACCTCATCTCGGCTGGAGGGACCGTCTCGATTGCACCCTTCGCCAGCAGGGTCGCAATCTCCGCTCTCATGACCGGGGCATTGCCACCGACCATCGTGGAGCGAACTCCCCCGAAACGGGGAGGAGACCGTGCGAACTGAATCGCGTAGCCGAATCTGATCGTTCTGATGACCCAGCGGGACAGCCCGGGAAGCTCTAGCCAGGCTTCCAGGAAGTGAACCAGCGGGGTCATCCGAACCACAGACGTCCCCCCGGAGGGGCAGCGAGACGGATCGACCGGCATGCGCGCAGGAGTTACCCCGCCCGGATGCACCGTCGAAGCCCGCTCCCCGACAGAAGAGACCAGGGAAGGCAGAGCGTTCCACGGGGGTCTGTTCTGCCGGGGGTCTGGCGATAGAGGGGGAAGGGAGTGGCGTAGCCCGGGGACGACACACGCTCCCTTCCGCGCCCTCAGAGACAGAGAGGAATGAGTGGGCTGACGCACTCGGACGTCGAGCGCACCCAATCCTGTCTGTGTGCTCAGTGATGATGTCAAGTCTTTCTTTAACCAACTCAGGGTGCTGCCCACCCGTGGGTGAGCAGCGGGGAGCTGAGAACAAAAGATTCTCCCCCGGCCCTCCACCGGGGGAAGGAGGGGGCCTGCTACCGCCTCCTGAGAAAAACTCAACTTCATCACTGAGCAGCCCGTGTCAGGAACGTCGCTTAGCCTGGCGTTTAGCGGGGCGTGCGGCCTGAGGGGGCTGTGACGCCTGCCTGCGGCCTCCTCCACGCCGTGGCCCGGATGAAGGCTGCTGCTGGGGCCGGGCGGGAGGGAGGGGAGCCGCGGGGGGGCGTCCTCGGCGGCGAGCAGCGGGAGGCATCTGTGCCGACGACTGGGTGGAGGCAGCAGCTGGTCGTCGGGGCAGAATATGTTTGATTGCCTCCGTCTCCTTCTGGGCAGTGGAGAACTGCTGGGCAAAGTCCTCGACTGCACCGCCGAAAAGGCCAACCTGGGAGAGTGGGGCGTCGAGCAGACGAGTCCGCTCAGCGCTCCGAGTGTCTGCCAGGTTGAGCCAGAGATGGCGCTCCTGGACCACACTGGTGGCCATCACCTGACCAACGGCGCGATCGGCCACTTTCGTCGCCCGGAGAGCAAGGTCAGTGGCGGACCGCAAATCTTTGAATGCCGTTGGATCAGTCCCGCCCTCGTGCATATCTCTGAGCAGCTTCGCTTGGAAGACCTGCAAAGTGCTCATCGCATGCAAAGCGGAGGCCGCTCCGCTCTATAGGAACGCGCCGCCATAGCAGACGAGAACCTACGAGAACCTTAATGTTATCTCTGGTAACAGTAACAGGTAGACAGCCAAGCACTGGTATTGGATCTCTTGAATACGTCACCAATTTAACAGGAGGAGGCAGCAAAGAGTCTTGTTTAAAGTGTTTTTCATACACAGATTTTGGCAGAATGGAAACGGAAGATCCCGAATCCACAATCAACTCCACAGTTACAGAAGCTGATGCAGTCATGATACTAGTAGTACACCTTATCTTATTAGGTACTGAATCATGCATGTAAAGTATCTGAAGCTCAGGAAGTTCAATTTCATGTACAGAACGTGCTTGCTGTGAACGACACACTCTTGAAAAATGTCCCAACTTTTGACAATTATTGCACTTTACAGAAACTGCAGGACATCTGGAATCATTTGCAAGATGTTTTGTAGATCCACATCGATAGCATGCACGAGCCAAGGAAGTAGCAACAGACATTGAAGGCACAGACAGAGGTGATTTCAAACTTGATTGTCTTTTATAACGATCAACAGCAGGCACACTTGTTGCTTGAATTGCTTGCACAGGTACAGAAGTCTGATTTGAAAAAAGTTTAGCTTGTTCAGCAGCAGCCTCCATTTGTGTAGCAATAGTAATAGCCTTGTTAAAAATCAAATCAGTCTCTAGTAGCAAACGTTCTCTAACACGATGACTGTTTACATTCTCCACTAGTTGATCTCGCAACATTTCATCATTATTAGATGCAAACTCACATGTCGTGGCCAAGTCCCGAAGAGAAGCAACATACTGTAGGATTGTCTCCCCTGGTGCTTGAATTCGGTTTCTGAATGCATGACGCTCAGCCACAACATTACGTCGAGGAATAAAGTGTAGTTTCAAAGTCTCAATAGCATCCTCCATTGTTTCTCCTTGGTTTGGTAAAGTGTAGAACAGTCTCTGGCCTTCTGTTCCCAGACAATGAAGAAACAAAGCTCGCTTTCTTGCTACTGGCCAGTCATCTCCTGATGCATTTACAACAAGCAAATAATTCTCAAACATCTTTAACCAGACGTCAAAGGGGATAGACGGCTCACCAGGGCATGGCAAGAATGGCGTAGGAAAAGAAGCAACGGCAGACATCTTTCATGTAGACCAGCAAAAATCCTCGTCGCCAATTTGTTATGTCTTAAGTTCTGGTAATCATGAGGACAAGAAACTTGTAAATTCTTCAAGGTTTATTCAAACCCACAAGCAAGGCAACAGTGCCACACGGTCACATAATTAGACAGCAGGTGCAACAACCTCCTTTCTTACTCTACACCTTTTATAGGTAACATCATGTGAACTACAGCGCCATCTCCTGTCAAGTACATAAACACAACACTTTGGATGGGTGCTTAGGAGGACCACGGGAGGAGGCGCTCTGTAGACACAGCTGCATCGCAACACAGCGCTCCACCGGGGGCATCCCAGTGTACCCACGGGCGGCCCCACCATCGAGGGGGGGAAAGGCGGGGGAAGATCGCGCTCTCGAGTGGACAGGGGAGCCCCCCAAGAGCGCGATAACTCCACATGCAGCTCGGGGAAGAAAGGCAATGGAGTTGGCCGTGGCCTTGCGGCGGCAGCTTTGTCCAAAAACCAATCATCCATCCGTGAGAGATCGGGGCAGGGCGGAGGGTTCCACTCTAACCCGATACTCCCAGCGGCTCGAGACAGCATGGCCGTCAGCTCGGGATCCGACACAGGCAACGCTGGCACTCCCGAAGGAGGCAACGCAGCCGCATCCTCATCTCCCGAGGACTCTAGCCCGCCTAGTGATGCTGTGATCGACATCGCATCATCATCTGGAGCGCTGCTCGAAGCAGCCGGTACCGCCGAAGAAGCGGCCGACTGAATCGAACTAACGCTCGCTGGCTCTCGCACTGAGGCGGGAGGTGTGGCCCGAGGAATCGTCGGGGCTTTGTTCCACACCGTCACCGTTAGATTACCAGGTCCCCGGGTCGACGGGCCCCCCGTGGAGGAAGCCGATCGAGTAGGGGGGACCGGGACTCTCACTTTAGTCAGATCATTGAGTCTCGACCTCAGTGTAGACATGGTCATGTTCCCACAGAAGGAACATGAGTCATCCACAAACGCTGCTGCTGCATGCTGAATGCCCAGGCATACAAAGCAGCGATCGTGACCATCAGATGACGATAGAAATCGACCACACCCAGAAGAACACGGGCGAACCATCTTTAAAAAGACGTGCCACGTGCAGCTCTTTCAATGAGAGGAGGAAATTCACTCTTTCAGCGCTGAGGCGACCAGGGAGAAGCGCAAAGTCTGGCAGACCACTGCTCAGATCGCAGGCGATGCAGAATCTCGCTGGGTACCGCCGTCACACCAACACTGAAGAAGACGCTTGTCTCGAAGAGTCTTGAACAGTGAGAATGGCTTTCAGGAGTGAAGAGGTTCTCTTGGCTCCGAAGCGAAAACATACTGCGGTTGCGTTCACTTCCTCCTTTTATACTCACGGAGTAGGGCGGAGTACGCTATGCAAATTTCCGCAGCCCCAAGGCATTGCACGCCATTGGCTCGTTTTTAAATACTCGAAGAGGATTGGCTTTCTATGCGAAACCCCCAATCTCCGTCACTTCTGACGTAACTCGAAGTGACTACGAAAGGGAACTAAGCATATCCATATCAAAATATATAATCTTAAAGAATTTTATTTGTTTTGAAACTGCAATTATAAATTCATTAAAGTCTAGTTCACACTACATGATTTCAAGCCTAATTTAAGCCCGATTTGCAAATCGTTCAGCAAGGCATGTGCGCGTGTTGTGTTCTTCTTCGCTGGGTATTGGCACGCGTGCTATTTCGCGTCATGTCCAGTTCGTTTTATCGCTTGATTTTTCGTGACAAAATGTGGTTTGTAGACAAGATTGAATTGTTGGGTTGTCGTCAACTCGTGTAGTGCATTACCCCCTATTGAGGATCAATCACGTTGTGTCGTGTGGTGTGAACTAGCTCAACAACTTGAACACTCCTGATTTCACAGAGCCCAAGTCATGTACTGTGTACTGCACAGATCAGCCCGACATTTTAAAATCATGTAGTGTGAACTAGGCTTAAGAGAAGACCATTACCCCTGGCCCTGACACTCTCATCCGAATCCGATAATTCTGCAAAAAATAATTTATTTTTTTCAAACATTGATGTCTCAAGTTTCAGGCCCAATTTGTAACAACCAATTTTATATTTCAAATGTATAAAGTATCTGAGAATGAGAAACATACCATTTCTAACAAATCCTCCGGAATTCCTTTTTTAGTGCGCTTCCTCGTCGATCTAATAACCTCATCGTCGTCGTCGTCCTCCTCTGCCTGGCTGGTCAGGTTGTATGCGTCACATTCGCCAGGCTTATCTATAAATTAGACAATTCACCTTAAAACAAAGAATTCAACAATATTTTGACATGGAAATGCATTTAATTTTCTATTTATCTATTTGATGAATCTGATTTTTTTTTTTTTTTTTTTACAAAACTTGGCTGATGTAATTTTTATCTTTATTAATGAGAATGTCATCCAATCATCCTGGGGGTTCATTTTGTCCTTTATTGCTTTTTTTGTTTTTGTAACGCTCATTTTACGTGGCCATCTGACAGTTTTCTTTTCTCTGTCAATCCAACTGTCAGGAACTACACCCTCCTCCTCTTGGGTACCCTCCCTCCAAACTGCTCTCGTGTACATGACCTGGAAAGGATAAGTTTTTAACTTTTTAGTTCAAAGTTTAGATATTGAGAATTTTTGGACATGAATGGAAGGGCTATGAGGGTTACATTGGGAGTGGGATATTGTGGCAAGAGGACAGAGAGAGGCCCGGGGAGTTTTATGGATGCAGTAAGAAAGGACATGCAGGAGTCACCAAGGAAGATACAGAAAGCATACGGATGGAAACAGGTGATCAGCTATGTTGATCCCTGATGGAATCTAGCTAAAAAATTTGTTTAAAAAAAAAATAACCTTAATGTGTGTGTTCCTGACTATGGCGAAGGGGTATGAGGACAGAACCACCAGCTTCTTGTGGGAGGTAGGCCACCTTCCGGAACAGATCCCTTTCTTGCAGTACTGCATTTTTCATCCTGACATCATTTCCTATGCACACTATGTTCAGAAGTCCAGAGCTACACGGTTGGTGAAATAATGGTGAAGTGTGACGCTGGCGCAGAATTTCACAAGCAAAAGACCCATCTGCATTTTTCTGTCGAACAAAAGCAAAACTGTTGTCCCTCAAAAGAAAACAACTGTCCTTTTCTTTAACAGAGACAAACACTTTAGGGTGTCTTTGGCTATTGTCCACTTCTGATTGCTCGATTTCATAAAAAAACCTAGTCACTTGTTCCAAGGGACTTCTCCCACTCCTCACGTGTTTCTTGACTTGTTGTAGGTAGTTTTCAAAGGGAAAACAGGAAATGTTATTCAAGGAACAGTTGAAATGGCTGGCATCCTCTTTGAGATGAATTAGTGCATGTACATTGTACACAGGAAAGGTCTTGCCATACAGGTCAGCACAGCACATTACAAAGTGTTTGATGAGGTCCTGAGAGTATTGGAGATAGGCATTTCGAATACGCTCATCTGACTCCAGCATTATCGACATAGATACCGTCAATGACAAGAAATGTTGGTATTTTTCAGGGGACAACACCGTTTTCAAAACCACAGGACCTGTGTACAGCAAAAACTGCCTGAGTTCAGTGGCTTTCCACCTATCAATTTCATGCAAACCCCGCGGTTGTCGAGCAAATTCACTTGGCATCTTCCCTCTCAGTGCAATTAGTTTTTGTGAAATTGCATCCTTTTGCCTCACAGATAAACGACAGATCTTTGGTCCACGAGTCAAGTAAATTAGCAGGCGCCTAACTACTCCCAAGCAGACGACATGCATATAATCTAGGACAAAAGAGCTGACGCAAGGAATTCCTGCTGCAATGAATGGGCTGATACCAGTTTGGTGGTTACTGTATTCCACTCTGGAGAAACTGTCATCTGTTCGAGAAGTGCATTCCTGTTCACAGAAAACTATTCTTCCCTCAAAACGAGTACCTCTGATTACACATCTTTCACAACTCTCATAGGCAGTATGACCCTTGATACATTTCAGATATGCCCTTGCTGGGGCATCACATATCAGAGCATCAATATTGACAGTGTAAGTCTGGTCTTTAAAAACTATTCCATTGTCCTTGAGATGTTTGTATTCAGTCACAAAGTCTTTTAAATACTCCTCAAGAGGACTTGGCTTACTTTGTCCACTAAACATGGCTGCAATGAATGGATCAAAATGGCCACACTTCACCAGTATTGGCCAGAATTGAACACCACTACTTTTGAAAAGTGGGATGCCATCAATGTTTACGTTGAGGTGCACATCATTACTCTCCATCTGACTTAAATACCGACAGATACCCTTTTCTAAGCCGTAGTACTTGTACTGGCCACCACATTTAGGCTCTGTTGTGTTATGCTGTGGTGTAGCAAGGAGTGTCCGGCAATCCACAGGCAATGTTCCCTTGCTTTCTTAATATGGGCAATAGACCATTAAGTGCTCTGTGTGTCAATCTTTGCTCTAAGGCCCAGTGTCTCAAAGCTGGTCACTTCAGCTTCCTTTGGTTCCTGTTCCGAATCAGTTGAGCAGTAGTCCACATCAGTGTCAAAGTCAAAATCATTTGATGTCCCAAAAACACTGTCACTCATTACACTATCTGGGGTCCTAGGCACACCGTCACTGCTACAACTTGGAGTACCAGGCACACTGTTGGATATATTTTCAACGGCCTCTTCATCACTGTCAGAATAACAGAGCAGTTGATCCAGTTCTCTTTGGCGTTTCCGCCACTGTCTTATTCTGAAAGTCATCTGTAAACACAGTCGTTTGTCATAACTTAAGTTTTACTGTTTATTTTACAGGGGCCTGTACAAAAGGAAAGAGGATGAGATCACAACATGTACCTTGTTTAGGTGGTTTATCTCCTCACTTGGTTTATCACCTCAGTCCTAGAGCACACGAGACAAAAAATGGGTTAAATTCCTTAACATATTCATTCTCCATCACACAAAAGTTAAAGGATTAGTTCACATTCAAGAAAAGAAAAAAATCCTTATAATTTTCTCACCCTTATGTCAAGCAAGATGTCCATGCATGTCTTTCTTCAGTAAAAAAAAGATTAAGGTTTTTAAAGAAAACTTTTCAGTTTTTCTCCATTTAATGGACTTAATGACAACCAACTATTCAAATGTTCAAAGAACACAATCCTACACAATCCCAGTTGAGAAATAAGGGTCTTATCCAGCAACATTTAAAAAAGAAAAGGAAAAAATACATCTCTGAGATGCGCCCTGCATTGCGTCATCATGTTGGAATGGTCAGGCGTCACATCATCCAAGTTATTTGTATGTATTCGTCTGTGAAAATTCCAACTCATTTTCTTCTCCAACTTCAAAATAGTCCAACATCTTTGGTTTATTTTTTCATAACTTTTACAACGTGATGTCGCATCTCAGAGATGTACAAGATGGGAATTGGCGGTTAAATTTTTTTTTTTTTTTTAAATGTCGCTGGATAAGACCAATAATTTTTTATTGGTAAAAGTACTGTGTACTCGGTATAAGTTTTTTTTTTTTTTAATGTTATAATACCCTTATTTCTCTACTGGGATTGTCTAGGAACTTTAAAGCTGCATTGAGGGACATTTGAACATTTGAATAGTTGGTTGCCATAAGTCCATTATATGGAGAAAAATCCTGGAATGTTTTCCTCAAAAACCTTAATTTATTTTCGACTAAAGACAGACAGACATGGACATGGGGGTGAGTAATTTATCAGGGCATTTTTTATTTGAAAGTGAAATAATCCTGTTAACGGTCACAGGCACACCGGTGGGCACAAATCCATTACATATTTAAAACAGTAATATCCTATACTAAACCTAAACTAATCTTGACAAACTATATCTCATTTGAAAGCTTACAATCTCTACTTTGCATATTTTGTGATTTTCAAAATAAATTACAGAGGAGCCATAATTTATCAATTTGCAACAAGAATATTTTCATATTCCTAAGGCGTGTTCAGACCTTTTATTTTGAAATAGCAATGAACATGAGAAATGAAACGTTTGGTACTGCGGCCAAACAAAGTCTCTGAAAGCTCATTTGAGAAACCAAAATTTTGAAACACAACTTGTTCAGATTTTTTACTTTATATTTTTGCAGTTTTAGAGTCACCCAGTTTTTAAAAATATATATTTCATATAAAATATGAATAATTATTTTTTTTTTTACATTTCCATAAACTTTCTGTATCACTTTCTTAATTTATTTCACTTCTACAAAAGTCTGCCAAATGTCTTATTTACAACCATTTAAGTTTGAAATGTGCATTTTCATGTCTACTCAAAAAAGGGCGCTGACAGTTAACAGGTTAAGTGTTGCAAACTAATGTAGCATAGAGCACACAAGCATATTATGCGCTTTGAGTTTGTATGACCCTGACCGTGGTAAAAACGTTTTTCCTAATTTCTGACAATATTCGGAATGAATGTATTGTAAAAAGGCCCTAAAACAGCCAAAACTAGTAACTAATGTTAGCTAGCAGCCAGATAACAACGTGCAACCTACGTTTGTGTTCGTTTCTTATAACTTACCAGTAGGGTGGTATCAGAGACAAAACACCTTTAATGGTTTACAGTAAAACGTATGATGATAATGAACATGGAAAGTGACTAAGGGACGGTAACATCATCAACCTAGTAACTTATACTGACGCAAAACTAGTTAGCAAAGAGCCGTTAACGTTAAGTTCGTTTAGTTACAACTAACTGCTATTAATATACGTGCAGTTTAGTGTCGAGAATTATTCAAAGTGACATGTTCTCTCGTGTACCTCTAAAATAACAACGAAACTGAACATGATCCTTAGCAGCAAGCCAAGTTAACGTTAACGTAAAACAAAACAAAAAATGTGCAACGTGAATGTTAACGCCCTTGGCCATTCGCGGTTGTATTGTGAAGTTTAAGACAATAACGCCAAATTAGCTAAGACTATACGCACACATGGACATTGAATTCAATAGGCTGACCGAATTTACCTTCAATTTAGCAGAATTTTCACCTTCACCAGCGATGAAAAGCTGTGCCGTCCAGCAATACTTGAACACGGCTCCGCCTCGCGCCAAACGGCTGTCGTGTTGCCTCGGGCCAATCAGAGTGACGTTTATTGGTTGGGTGATGATGATGTGCTCGTGCTGCCTCGGGCCAATAAAAGTGGCGTTTATTGGTTGGGTTATGATGACGTGCTCGTGCTGCCTCGGTCAATCAGAGTGATGTTGACTGGTTTTTGACTCTTTATGCCTAGTTCACACTACATGATTTTAAAATGTCGGGCTGAACTGTGCAGTTCACACTAAATGACTTGCTCTCAGTGAAATCATCAGTGTTCAAGTTGTTTAGCTGTTCACACCACACAACACAACGTGTTTGATCCACAACAGGACGTAACTCACTACACGAGTTAACAACGCACTACACAGAGATACAACCACGATCGGATGATAAGAGCATATCATTTGTGACTCAATGAGAGCTGTTTCAGTACTATAGTACGGTCTAAATCCTGAAAATAATCAAACAAATAACGAGTTGACAACAACACGATTCTATCTGGTCTAGAAACCATGTTTTGTCACGAAAAACCACGCAATAAAACGAACCAGAAATGACGCGAAACTGCAGAGAAGAACACAACACGCGAATATGGACGTCAGACAGAAACTAGTGCTGCACACTGTTTGCTCGACGATCTGCTCTGAGAAAAAAAAATGCAAAAAAGAAAAAGTAAGATTTACCTGGTGTCCTCAACCCATGCGTTGCTATGATTGGCTGTACTCATGACATCACTGAGATTGAGTCGCGCGACTGCGCGAGATATCTAGCATGCTAGATATTTTTCTGAGCTCGGTGACCTGTCTGCGAGGTGTCTGCGAGCTGTCTTTGATGCGTTGTTGGCTCTTTCACACTATCGGATTGGCGAGCGTTAATCGTCCGCTAATCGCCCGCGATTTGCACGCGATAACACCCTGACTTGTCGGCGACTCAACGATTTGCAAATCGGGCTTAAATCGGGCTTAAAATCACGTAGTGTGAACTAGGCTTTAGTTGAAATCCAAAGGTTTTTTTTTTGTTTTTTTTTTTTTGCTGCTGTTGGTTCTTTTTAAGATAGGAATAAGGTGGACATGCATATAGTACTAGGCTAACATGAAATTATGTTTGGAATTTCACACAAATTATATTTCCAAATAAATAAATATATTAATGCAAACATACGGATAAATAAACAACTTGATTAGGCTAGTTAAAATAAAATAAAAACTGTTAAAGAAAAACAGGAAAAAGAAAAAAGAAAAGAAAAAGAAAACTTAAATTAAATTATACAGATAATAAATTGTGTTTGTTTATAAATAATCTGTATTCATATGTATTAATCATGTTGATAGGCGCTATTTGTAAATAAAACAATTAAATCATGTATTTTCTACAACTGTCATAGACGTCCAAATGACGTCAAAAAAATTACCAAGTTCAAAGGTCAAAAGTTGAATGTCAAGAGGACGTCCAAGTTAGGTCATGGTTGGACGTCCAAATAGTGGACCTAGTTTGGACAAAGAATAGACGTCCAGAATTGGTCATGGACCGACGGACCCAATATAGACATGATTTGTACGTCTATCCGACGTCCAATGTTTAGTGGGTTGTATTTCCTTTTAGAATTTTCACAAACAATGGCTTTAAAGGCTGGGTATTGACACACGCTAGCTTTCAATGAGAGGTTTCTGTGATATTTATTCTTTGAATATTGACGTACACTCGCCTTAAATGCAGAGTTTTTGCGATACTTATTTCTTGAATATTCACATACACTTCTTCTAAAGGCTTTATTGCTTTTATACTTGGTCTGAGAATAGTGGCGAACAAGTTTTTGAAAATGAATATTTGTGGAATACTTAATCTTTGAATTTTCACGTTTTGACTGCCTTACATTAATATTGTTTTTATATTTTCTTCGAAGATTTTCAAGTTTTTTGTCTTTATAATCACTGTCTTCACGGTATTTTGTTTTAGAGTTCTCAATTTTTTTCTGCCTGAAATCAGCGTTGCTGTGGTAAACCTCACGTGCTCTTTTGCATTTAGAGTTCTCAGTTGTGTCATTTAATTTTCTTTTTCGCAAATTGCGATTTATGCTCAGATCATCTTCTTCAATGCTACATGACTGTGCACAAACATTTTCTTCATTTCTATGTTTAACACATGTAACAAGTTCGTAGTGATTTCCATTGCAGTGCTTCAGATAGATTGCATTATTTGTAAATGACTGTTCGGTAGGAATGCGCATTCCATCTGTCATTGTTAAATGTCATTACATTGATTTTCAAAAAGTCAGCTAGACCAAATAATTCAACATGACTTCCCCAAGTTCCTGAAAAATTCATTTTAGACTTTGTCAAATAATCTTTCATTGATGTAATGTTGACACTCAAATATCTTGTAAATTTAGAACTGTTAGCTTCAAGATGTTTCACAACTGCACGTCTGATTTTCAGGTGTTTCTCTTGATTACCACAAACGTCTCGGTTATGGATGTAACCCTCGTTCCCTGAGTAGGGAACGGAGACGTTACGTCAGAAGTGACGGAGATTGGGGGTTTCGCATAGAAAGCCAATCCTCTTCGAGTATTTAACAACGAGCCAATGGCATGCAATGCCTTGGGGCTGCGGAAATTTGCATAGCGTACTCCGCCCTACTCCGTGAGTATAAAAGGAGGAAGTGAACGCAACCGCAGTATGTCTTCGCTGAGGAGCCAAGACTGAACTCGGCGTCTACCCAGCGATACAGCAGAAGTGGCAGGGAGACGTAACGTCTCCGTTCCCTACTCAGGGAACGAGGGTTACATCCGTAACCGAGACGTTCCCTTTCGTAGTCACTTCGAGTTACGTCAGAAGTGACGGAGATTGGGGGTCTGTGCCATCACGCCATCTTCAAGCTGTCTACCAGTGCCCTGCGAAAGTCTGGACCCCTGCCTTACCTTTTTTTTTTTTTTTTTTAGGGATCCCACTTTGACACAGGATTACCAAGGTACACTGGGAAACATATCCCGGGAGGGACTTGCTACCAGCTGCCTACCAAAGGGAGGACTTACGAATACGCATATGGCCACATAGGAACGCATATGGAATCACTGGAGCACCAACCGCAGGTGGCTACTAAAATTTAACTCCAGGGGTGGCAGATGGCTTGCCAAGGGAAGACACATGCTCAGAGAGGCTTACAGTGGATAATACACATGAGACGGTTACCGTGGGGAACCGTGCACATGGAGGCACCTAGCCAGCATCCAGAGCAACAGCAGTGGTGCCTGCATCGTCGGTGCTGGAGGACTCAAGACTTCAATGGAAGAACTGAGGAGATATCGCACTCATCCAGTCCGGGGAGTGGAATGGCGAGCAAGCGAAGACACCTAAGCGGGTCCAGTACTGGCGGAAGCGAGTACGTGAGAGGACACCGGCTCAATTTGCAGATTATAGAATCTGGCGAAGGTGTTGGGTGTCGCCCAGCCTGCAGCTCTGCAGATGTCTGTTAGCGAGGCGCCGTGCGCTAGAGCCCAAGAGGAGGGCACACTCCGAGTGGAATGGGCCGTCACACCAAGGGGGCACGGACGGCCTTGCTGCTGGTAAGACAAAGCAATGGCGTCCACTATCCAGTGGGACAGCCGTTGCTTTGAGAGAGCCCTTCCCTTCTGGCTCCCCCCATGACAGACAAAGAGCTGGTCTGAGGTCCTGAAACACCGCGTTCTGTCGACGTAGGTACGGAGAGCACGTACCGGACAGAGCAGTGCCAAGGCTGGGTCTGCCTCCTCCAGGGCAGCGCTTGCAGGTTCACCACCAGGTCCCAGAAGGGAGTGGTAGGAACCTTGGGCATATATCCAGGCCGGGGTCTCAGGAATACGTGAGAGTAAGCCGGCCCGAACTCCAGGCACACTTCGTCAACGGAGAATGCGTGCAGGTCCCTTACTCTCCTGATGGAGACCAATGCAATCAGGAGTGCTGTCACATAGGACAGGGCAAAAACTCTACCGACTGCAAAGGCTCCAGGGGAGGCCTCTGCAGAGCACTTAGATCTACTGAGAGGTCCCCAGAGGGCACGAGGGGAGGGAGGCGGATTTAGCCCCCTCGCTCCCCTCAGGAACCTGATGATCAGGTCATGCTTCCCATAGACTTACCTTTCACTGCATCATGAGACGCGGCAATGGCCGCGACATAAACCCAAGGGTGAAGGGCGACAGCCTACGCTCCAACCCTTCTTGCAGGAAGGAAAGCACGACTCCGATCGAGCATCTCCGGGGGTCTTCTCCGCGAGAAGAGCACCAGTTGACGAAGAGGTTCCACTTCAACGCACAAAGGTGTCTCGTGGACGACGCTCTAGCGGAAGTGATGGTCGCCGCCACCGCAGGTGGCAGCGAACTCAAACCTGCCTCGTACCGTCCAGGAGCCACACGTGCAGCCTCCAGAGATCGGGACGAGGGTGCCACAGAGTGCCCCGTCTCTGAGTGAGTAGATCTTGTCTCAGAGGAATAGGCCAAGGAGGTGCTGTCGCGAGGAGCATGAGTTCGGAGAACCACGTCTTGGTGGGCCAATAGGGGGCTACCAGCAAGACCTGCTCCTCATCCTCCTTGATCTTGCACAACACCTGTGCAAGAAGGCTCACTGGGGGAAACGCATACTTGCGTGGGCCCCGTGGCCAGCTGTGCGCCAGTGCATCTGAGCCGAGCGTACCCTCGGTCAGGGAACAAAACTGGGCGCAGTGGGATGAGTCCCGGGAGGCGAACAGATCTATCTGTGCCTCCCCGAACTGGTCCCAAATCAGCTGGACCATCTGGGGATGGAGTCGCCATTCGCCGGAGATAGGACGGACCCGTGACAGCTCGTCGGCTGCCAGGTTCCGGTCTCCTGGAATGTAACTGCACGAAGGGACCTCAGGTGCTTCTGACTCCATAACAAGAGGTGGCGGGCGAGCTGCGACAACCGGCGTAAGCGTAGACCCCCCTGGTGGTTGATGTACGCTACTGCCGAGGTGTTGTCTGAACGGACAAGCACATGTTGACCCCTGAGCAACGCTCGAAGTGGTGCAGGGCCAGACGTACTGCCAGCAGCTCGAGGCAATTGATGTGCATGAGGCGCTGGGGTCCTGTCCAGGAGCCCGCGGCTACATGCCCATTGCACATGGCACCCCATCCCGTGGTAGATGCATCCGTGGAGACAACGAGATGCCTGGAACTCGCTGAAGAGGGACATCGGCCCGCAAAGCTGAGGTTCGACCAGGGGAAGAAGGTTCAGCGGCACGCTGGAGTCACTGGAACTCGGAGCGAGCCGCGATGCCATGCCCACCTCGGGACTCGATCGCGAAGCCACAGCTGAAGCGGTCTCATATGAAGCAAACCGAGCAGCGTTGCCACAGCCGCGGATGCCATATGCCCCAGGAGCCTCTGAAACAGTTTCAGTGGAACCGCACTCTTGCCCTCGAACTGTCGAAGACAAGTCAGCAGTGAGTGCGCACGCTCGTTCGTGAGCTGCGCGGACATGGCGACCGAGTCTATCTCCATGCCGAGAAAAGAGATCCTCTGCACGGGGCAACGTTTGCTCTTTTCCCGGTTGACCCGAAGGCCCAGACGGGCTAGGTGCCGGAGCACCAGGTCTCTGTGTTTGCAAACCTGTTCTCGAGAGTGTGCCAGTATCAGCCAGTCGTCGAGATAAATCAGGATGCGAACCCCGTGTTCGCGAAGGGGAACAAGGGCTGCCTCGACGATCTTCGTGAAGACGCGAGGTGACAGAGCTAACCCGAAAGGGAGAACCGTGTACTGATGCCAGGCCTCGAGGCAAACCGAGAACGGTCTGTGTCGAGGCAATATGGAGACATGAAGTACGCGTCCTTCAGGTCGATCGCTGCAACCCAATCCTGAGGCCGAACGCATTCGAAAATGCGTTTGGCTGTGAGCATTTTGAACGGTAGTCGATGGAGAGTACGGTTCAAAATGCGCAGATCCAGGATCGGCCGTAACCCACCGGTCTTCTGGGGACAGTGAAGCATGGGCTGTAGACCCGGACCTCACCTCGGCTGGAGGGACCGTCTCGATTGCACCCTTCGCCAGGAGGGTCGCAATCTCCGCTCTCCTGACCGGGGCATTGCCACCGACCACCGTGGAGCGAACTCCCCTAAAGCGGGGAGGAGACCTCGCGAACTGAGTCGCGTAGCCGAATCTGATCGTTCTGATGACGCAGCGGGACAGGTCGGGGAGCTTTAGCCGGGCTCCCAGGAACTGAACCAGCGGAGTCATGCGAACCACAGACGTCCCCCCGGAGGGGCAGCGGTACAGGGAGACCAGCATGCGCACAGGAGTTACCCTGTGCGGATGCACAGTCGAGCCCCGTTCCCCGACAGAAGAGACCAGGGAAGGACCAGCGTTCCACGGGGGTCTGTTCTGCCGGGGGTCTGGCGATAGAGGGGGAGGGGAGTAGTGTAGTCGGGGGACGGCACATGCTCCCATCCGCATCCTCAGAGACAGAGAGGAATGAACGGGGCAACGCACTGGATGTCGTGCGCGCTCATTCCAGTCTGTGTGCTCAATGATAGTGTCAGCTTTCCCTCAACCAGCTCAAGAAGCTAGCTAGAACAAAAAAGATTCTCCACCGGCCCTCCACCGGGGGAAGGAGGGGCCCTGCTACCGCCTCCTGAGAAAAACCATGACACTATCACTGAGCGGCCCACCTCAGGAACATCGCTTCGCCTGGCGTTAGCGGGGCACACGGCCTGAGGGGGCTGAGACGCTTACCTGTGGCCTCCTCCGCGACGCGAACCGGCTGAAGGCTGCTGCTGGGGCCGCGTGGGAGGGAAGGGAACCGCAGGGGGGCGTCCTCGGCGGGGCAGAGAGTAAACCCGCCTTCGTCTGCTCCTAGGCGGTCGAGAAGTGCTGGGCAAAGTCCTGGACCGCACCGCCGAAACATTTAGATGATACTCCTGGACCACATCGGTGGGCATCACCTGACCAAGGGAGCGAGCGACCGCTTCCGTGACCCGTTTAAGAGCAAGGTAGGCGGCAGGCTCGCAGCTCGCTTGGTCCGTCCTCTCCTCATGCACATTCCTGAGCAGCTAGCAGGTGCTCATCATATGCAGGGCAGAGGCTGCCTGTCTCGCCGCTCTACAGAATCGCGCCGCCATAGACGACGAGAAACCATAGGCTTTGGAGGGGCATCTGAGAGCACCGCGGGTGGACGCGCCCTGCGGACGCAGCTGCATCGCAACAGAGCGTTCCACCGGGGGAGCCCCAGCGTACCCACAGACAGCCGCATCGCCGAGGGGAGGAAGGGCGGGGAACTGAAGCACGCTCTCTTTTTTTTTATATATTATTTTTATTTATTTTTATTATAATTTTTTTTTAGTGCGTGTCAGTTCTGCATGCAACGCATGCAAAAGGAAATTGGGGTTGGCCGTGGCCGTAAGACGGCAGCGTTACCCAAAAACCAATTATCCAGCCGCGAGAGATCGGGATAGGGCGGAGTTCCACCCCCACCCGATGCTCACGGAGGCCCGAGATAGCACGGCCATTATCGCGGGATCAGACACGGCGACGCTGACGCTCCCGAGGGAGGCAACGCGGCCGCATCCTCACTTCCCGAGGAGTCAAGCCCGCCTTGTGATGCTGCGATCGTCATCGCATCATTCTCTGGAGCGCCGAACGAAACAGACGGTACCTCAGAGAGGCAGATGTCTGAAGCGATACAGCGCTCACTGGCTCTAACACTGAGCGGTGGGTGTGACCCGAGGAACTAACGTCGGGGGAATGTGTCACACATTCACCGTCATATCACCCTATCCGCGAGTCGAAGAGCTTCTATTTTAAGAAGCAGAACGAGTAACGGACATGGGGACTCTCACTATCAGATCATTGAGTCTCGATCACAGTGTAGAGATGCTCATGTTCCCATTCAGAAGGAACATGAGACATCCGCGAACGCTGCTCTGCATGCTGAAGCCCAGGCACACACAGAGCAGCGATCGCGACCATCAGAAAATGACATGAAACGAACGCACCCAGAAGAACACGGGCGAGTCGTCTTTAAAAAGACGTGCCGCGTGCAGCTCTTTCATTAAGAGAGGAGGAAATTCACTCTTTCAGCGCTGAGGCGACCAGGGAGAAGCGCAAAGTCTGGCAGACCACTGCTCAGATCGCAGGCAATGCAGAGTCTCGCTGGGTACCGCCCTCACACCAACACTGAAGAGGACGCTCGTCTCGAAGAGTCTTGAAACAGTGAGAATGGCTTTCAGGAGTGAAGAGTTCTCTTGGCTCCGAAGCGAAAACATACTGCAGTTGCGTTCACTTCCTCCTTTTATACTCACGGAGTAGGGCGGAGTACGCTATGCAAATTTCCGCAGCCCCAAGGCATTGCATGCCATTGGCTCGTTTTTAAATACTCGAAGAGGATTGGCTTTCTATGCGAAACCCCCAATCTCCGTCACTTCTGACGTAACTCGAAGTGACTACGAAAGGGAACCACATTTTAAAGGTATGCCATGTTATACCAACAACCCAAATCTGGTAATTTTTTCAGGATTAATGTACATTTACTGATTCTAGCTTCTCTCTTTTCTGTCTCTTTATTTTCGTGTGAACTCAGTAGGATATACACATGCTTACATTCATAAATATAAAC
The DNA here is from genome assembly GCF_016745375.1 of Pimephales promelas. Next base: position 328,218 of record NW_024121677.1, read on the forward strand.
GTTATTTCTATTCAATTTTCTAAATTATTTATAGCCTACATATGTCACAAATGGCCTTTTGCTGTAAATAAAAGACGAGAGTGGTAAATGTTACGGAGATATTATCATGGTACAGTTCAGCCTATTATTGATTTTTATTTCCACTTCCCTTTCATCCAAAGAGATTGAACTATTTGCACTGTATTTATTCATGGGAAATACAACATGCCAAAATAATCTGTCATAGAGCCTACTGTGGTTCACATTATTAGGGTCGCTTGCAAGTCACAACAGCACGAATTACGTGACCAGCAAAATATTTCAATATTTCGTCAAATATTGTGTGTAGTTAAGAGTGAGTGGTAGTTTCAGACATTATTTTCTTAAAGTGCATTTGGCAGTGCCACACTCGAATTGACTCTTATTCTGCCTGACAGAAATAAAATCTCGTCGCTTACTGAAATATCGAACCCATAAACCGATGTGTAAACCTTCACCGCCATAACTTTCACCTTCTTTTTGATTATATTCTATTTGTAACGTAGACGTAACAGTCTTTATATGAACAATCAATAGGCAAGTACAAATACAAATGTAGGTAGTGTTTTCTGTTGATAGAACATGTCTTGGTGCCATAAGTAATATAATGAGGGTTCCCTAATGTAAGCCTATATCAGCCATTTCAACTGAAATACAAAGGCTGTGATATTAATGTTGGCCACTAGAGGGAGCCTATTGATCTTTGAGAATTTCTATAACTATTGTCACAACATCGCTTTACATAGAATCTGTGATATGCTGAGAATGTTAAAACTTTATAAATAAAGTAAAACGCATAATTTCAATATTCATATTTTTCAAGTTGACACAATTAAAGATATTGCTGTCCATTAATAAAAATTAAAATTAATATGACATTTTATTCTTCTTTTCAATATAATATAAATTTTCTATAAAATACTTATTTTCTTTTGGTCAAATATATAAATTATGTGTGCAAAAATGCCCCAATAATGACTTACTGATTTTTATATTAATAACATAAGATACAGTTAAGCATTATCACATGAACAAGAATGGTGGTTTTATTGAAGATAAGCTATTTGATTGAATGATTCAATGACTCGCTCGTTAAAAAAAATCTACTACCGACTGGAAGTTTTTATAAAAGGAGAGTATAGGGTAATATATATATATTTACACCTTTATTTGGCATTTAAAATACGTACTGGAGAAAAAAAACCTTGATATTTCGAATAAAATAATTAATCAATGGGTTCCACTTTAAGACAAATCTGCAAGGTAGGCACTACAGTAAGCACTATAGTTTATAATTGTTCATTATTGTCTATTTATTGTCATGCATATATGCTACACAGTATAACTGTTTCATTCCGATTTTATTATCCCTGTCTAATAGCTGCTGAAATGTAACTGACATATAGCAACCCTTCTCAAAGTACATGCAATTTAATTGCAATACAGACAAAGACACTGCATGCCAAATTTGATATCAATCAGACCAACATTTCTAAAGTTACATCAAAATTCACAGCAGTGGCAAAATTAAGAGTTAAACAAACATTGTAAGTAGAATCAGACTAACTGCAACAACCAAAGTCATAAGATGATTTTAGGCAAAATGGCAGAACATTATCAATAGTCAATAATAATAATGATTTATGATGGTATAACACTTTTGACCAATAGGTGGAGCAGTTACAAAATTGATGTGATGTGGTCAGAGTGAAGTGACAATGACACATATAAAGTTTGGTGTCAATTTGTCAAGGCATTGCAGAGATAAAGCCTGAATAGTGCTTTTAGCATCATGCCTCAACTTTGCTGCTGCGCTATACAAAAAAGGTTTCATGTATCAACACGAAATCTACAACTTTTAGTCGGCACAGTCTGGAGATGATACGATTCGATTTTGGTAAAAATCAGACAAACGGTCTAGGAGGAGTTAGAAAAAGTAGGTTTTTCAAAGAAATAAAGATGGCGGACAGGAAGTTTGGCTGATTATGGAAAACCTGATATCCATGTTTTCGGCATAACCCAAGGAGTCCATTAAGCTCAGTTTCATTGCAATAGGCAAATTTAATCAAAAGTTATTAGCATTTTCAGAAATTAATTATAACTTTTGACCAACAGGTGGCGCTGTCTCAAAATCTTTTGAGTACCTTCAGGGCATGCTGCTTATGGCACACACTGAGTTTCGTAATGTTAGACCAAAGCATTTGTTTAGTACAGCATTTTATTTCACAAAACTGTATTGAAGTCAATGGGAATTTCACGTTTTGTTCTATTATAGCCCCACCAAGAGGCTCAGTCCCACAATTTTTTTTATGTGTCCTGAGAGTGACCCCATACATATGTGTGTCAATTTTAGACATTATGTAAAAATAGACATTTATGTAAAAAAACACGTAAAAAATGACCGCTACTTGACTTTGATTGAGTTTTACTACCCCTTACTATCAATATTTTCGCATTCCGGCATTGGAGTATGGCCATCGACCTATGTTTCCGTTTTTCTGACGGTGGTTTCGTCTCGATCGGAGCAGCGGTTTCGAAGATATCGCCACGTGTTTTTTTCGCGCTAAATCGCTACGCTACGCCATCCGTGAGACGAAACCCGACATATTTGGTATCGTTGGACTTGGCAACGATTCAGGACCTCAAAAATATGACTCCTGTGAAAATAAGTGTACCACACCCAAAGTTATAAGCGTTTGAAAAAAAAATTCACCACTAGGTGGCGCTGTTTCGAAACTTATCAGACTCCTTCAGAGCATCGTACTGATGACCCATATCGAGTTTCGTAACAATTCGTTCGTGCGTCCAAAAAAAAAAGCATTTTAGCACATAATTCAAAATGGCCGATGTGGGAAAATTGGATATCGATCGACTCGGCATGACGCCCTGAATCTAACGAGACCAAGTTTTTGATTTTTGGAGAAACCATTCAGAAGTTATGAGCAAAAATAACAATTTTTCATATCTCCGGACCACTCGGTGGCGCTGCGCCGAAACGCAGCACATAGCATCAGGTCATGCTTGTGATGACACGTACCAAGTTTGGGCTGAAAACAAGTAAGCGTTGCGGAGATACAACCTCACGTCTGTTTTTGCAAGCGCTACGTAAAATTTATTTGCGCGTTTATCGAAAACGGTTATTCAAATCATATTGAATTCCACAAATTTTTGTCAGCACTGCCTGGAGATGATCCGGTGCGATTTTGGTGAAAATCGGACAAACCGTCTAGGACGAGTTCGCAAAAGTAGTTTTTATTCGAAAATTCAAAATGGCGGCCATTTTTTTATGACGGAAAATGACGTCATATAGTCCGATCGAATCGGCATGAGCTCAGGAACAAGAGGAAAAAAGAATTTTGTTGATAGACCTTACGGTTCAAAAGTTATTAGCATAATAAAAGTGAAATTTTGGACAATTGGTGGCGCTAGAGGGAATGAGTTAGATACACCAAAATTGTTGTATTTAATGTTGGGACTGTCCTCCGCACCTTCGGTGCTTGGCCCCTAATAATAAGAAACAGAACAGATACAATAGGTGCCTCGCACCTTCGGTGCTTGGCCCCTAATAATAAGAACCAGAACGATTACAATAGGTGCCTCGCACCTTCGGTGCTTGGCCCCTAATAATAATAAGAGTAATTTAGTTGATAGGCCTTACGGTTCAAAAGTTATTAGCATAATAAAAGTGAAACTTTGGACAGTTGGTGGCGCTAGAGCGAATGAGTTAGAGACACCAAAATTGTTGTATTTAATGTTGGGACTGTCCTCCGCACCTTCAGTGCTTGGCCCCTAATAATAAGAACCGGAACAGATACAATAGGTGCCTCCGCACCTTCGGTGCTTGGCCCCTAATAATAATAATAAGAAACAGAACAGATACCCCTAATAAGAACCGGAACAGATACAATAGGTGTCTCCGCATCATCGGTACTTGGCCCCTAATAAGAACCAGAACGATTTCAATAGGTGCCTCCGCAACATCGGTGCTTGGCCCCTAATAATACTAAGAACCAGAACGATTACAATAGGTGCCTCGCACCTTCGGTGCTTGGCCCCTAAATATAGCTGCAAGCAGCAATGACCGGGGCCAAGCACAATCAGACGACAAAACATGCCAACATGTGTCAGACCAACTGCAGCAAGGAGCAATTGAAGACATTTAAAGATGAATTTAGGCAAAATGGCTGAAAAATCACATACAATTACCTAAAAATGTGATCAAATAGATTATCACTTTCGACCAATAGGTGGCGTAGTTACAAAATCGACCTTTTACAACCTTCAGATCAGTCGCATTAAAATACGCAGATTTATTAAAAAGTTTTAAGCATTATTAGAAATTTTGTTATAAATTTGACCAAAAGGTGGCGCTGTCTTGAAATCTTTTGAGTACCTTCAGGGGATGGTGCTGATGGCACAAACTGAGTTTCGTAATGTTACACCAATGCATTTGTTAAGTACAGCATATTATCTTCTTTTATAGCGCCACAAAAATTTCGATTGCCACCCTTTATTCAAACACTACAATATATATATATATATATATATATATATATATATATATATATATATATAAGAAAATGCAGGTACTTAAGTACTTAAAGCTAGCTAGCTACCAACAGGTTTAAAGTTAAAACAATTTAAACAGCAGTGTTCTACATTATACCAGTACAGTTTTTTAAAGCAAGTAGAATTTCTCTAACTGTGTGTTAAACTGATTATCACTCTTGTGTGTGTTAAACACAATCTACTTAATACAGACAGCTTCATTATAAAGATAAACAACAAATCCCCAAAATATATGATCATAATCTATGACAAAAAATGCTATTATAAACTAGATTAGTGAATAATACATTTTGCTCTTTGTATTGTTGTAAAATAGATTCATGAAAAACAATACAACAAAAATGAAAAAGAATTACTTTAGATATAGGCTAGCCAAGGCTACTAAAAATTGAGACATGTTTTAAGTGTATAGCACAGCTATTTAATGAGGCAGCAACATTAATAATTATTAATGTTAAGAAGCTTTAATTGCGTCACTGCATTATGATATTAATGACTCCAACACAGTGCGGCACAAAGCGCTTATGCGCATTCCGAGCGCAGAATGATGCGCTTGAAACCACGTGGAGTTACAGCACGCAGCCGAGTATGCACCCTATATACCACGCTGCGCGTCGAGTCCGCTTTGAAAAGTTCAAAGCACAAAGGAAATACATATTGATGGAAGGACGGTGTATTAAACAGTATCTATCTATACAATAGTTTATTGGGCCTTTTCTTTAAACAGTTTTAAATTTAACACTAAACAATAGTGCTCTGACTCTAGTGTTGTGATCTAATCGACAGCGTCCGACACCTGGTAGAAAGTAACACCATTAAGTTACAGCAATAAAGTCCAGCAAGATAATGTTGTTGTATGCGTAAACATAGACCTTTATCTACAGATAAAGTATAATAGTATTAACATTGAATCATCTTGAAGATAGTTTCATCATTTACTGTAACCGAACGCGACGTGCTGTTTGAGTGCTGAATGGAGAATGATTGACAGCCGCGAGAGGGAAAAGTTTACGTGATCTTGAATTTAATAACTTAAATATTAATTTCTCTCTCACATAATGGCTTCAGAACACTTATAATAGAGTGCACGAAAACGTTATGGTACTTTAGAATGTTTTTGTGCCTTCTGTGGAGCTTAACAATAACATAATAGTATATGCACAATATCGGATTTGGATCTGCTTCGTCTGATCGATACCCGATCCCGCAAAAATGGCTGGATCGGAGCCGATACCGATCCTGAGTATCGGATCGGGACATCCCTAGTTATAAGCGTTTGAAAATGTATTTTTTACACTAGGTGGTGCTGTTTCGAAAATTCTCAGGCTCCTTCAGGGCATCGTACTGATGACCCATACCGAGTTTCGTAACAATTTGTTCATACGTTCAAAAAATACAGCATTTTAGCACATAATTCAAAATGGTCGACAGCCAAAATGGCCGATCTGAGAAAATTGGATATCGGTCGACTCGGCATGACGCCCTGAATCTAACGAGACCAAGTTTATGATTTTTGGACAAACCGTTCAGAAGTTATGAGCAAAAATAGCAATTTTTCATATCTCCGAACCAGTAGGAGGCGCAGCGCCGAAACGCTGTATGTTGCCTCAGGTCATGCTTATGATGACATGTACCAAGTTTGGTCTAAATAAGTCAAAGCGTTGCGGAGATATAGCCTTATGTCTGTTTTTGCAAGCGTTACGTAAAATTAATTTGCGCGGTATTCGAAAACTGTTCAGCGAATCGACTTGAATTCCATAACTTTTTGTCAGCACAGTCTGGAGATGATCTGGTGCAATTTTGGTGAAAATTTGAAAAACCGTCTAGGACGAGTTCGCAAAAGTAGTTTTTTTGAACAACTCAAAATGGCGGCCATATTCGATGACGAAAAATTACGTAATAGAATGCGATCAAATCGTCATGAGCTCAGGAATCAGAGGAAAAAAGAATTTTGTTGATAGACCTTATGGTTCAAAAGTTATTAGCATAATAAAAGTGCAATTTTGGACAGTTGGTGGCGCTAGAGGGATTGAGTTGGAGACTCCAAATTTGCAATGAAGACTTTTCAGACTGTCCTCTATCAATGTATCAAATTTCATAACTTTCCCACAATCGGTTCTATGGGCTGCCATAGACACCTAGTCGGAAGAAGAAGAAGAAGAAGAAGAAGAAGAAGAAGAAGAAGAACAGATACAATAGCTGCCTCCGCACCATCGGTGCTTGGCCCCTAATAAATATAGCTGCAAGCAGCAATGACCGGGGCCAAGCACAATCACACGACAAAACATGCCAATCAAATAGTGAATCTAAAAAAGGCCAGACTTGAAATTGAATTTCTGGAGCACCAGGTGGAAAACAGTATGTAAACATTAATCTGTCATTTGTTGTTGAATGAAATCTAAAGCAATAAATACACATGTCCTTTGTTACAGGAAATAAAGAAACAATGAACAGCACTTGACTGTTAACTGGTTTTAAAGAGCCCCTATCATAGCATTTGAAATGTTCCTATTTTTGTTTTAGGAGTTCCCAAAAACAGTTTAACGTGCATGCAAGGATAAAAAAACACTTTATTTGTCTTATAATATGTATTTATTTTTAACTAATTTGCTCAACGACTCCCAAATAGTTCGTTCGATGATTAATTTTCCCAAACAACTCCTTTGAGTGAATCTGCGGCGATTGGTCAAATGACCCAGTCAGTTGTTACTGGTAAACCGTAGGCAGAGACTGTCGGCAACGGAACGCCCATAACCATGATTATAGCTTGTCAAGTGTTGAAAATTGTATATATTGTTTGAACAAACGTGTCAGAAAAAGTGCACTTTCCACACGGTCCCTTACTCGCGTCTATATCGCGTCTAATTAGCCACAGTGGCAATATTGTGAAGAACAACACAAGCAGCTTGATATTACATGACCTTTCTGGGCTGACTCTGAGCCCACACAGGCACTGAAACCTTGCCTTCAGGTATGCCTATGGTCATTTTCACCTTGACCCGTGTTCTGCTGTGGGTCAGGTTGAATTGTACCTGCGGTCAAGGTTCAGGTTCAGGGTAGGATGTCATAAAATAGGGCAGAAGAGGGTACCCTCTGTCCCCCAGCAAGTAACCATTGAAGTGTCCTATAAAGGTAGTTAAAGTGTATAATTTGATTTCATATGCTGTATACTGTAATCTTATTACTAGTACTCTTAGATGTTCCTAATGTCCCTCTTTTTTAAGAATATACATTGAGTATTGAATATGCATGATTATCTTATTGGTTTAATTATCTTGCAGTTGCTGATGGCCATTGGCCACATTGTATTATTAGATCCGCCTGCAACATCACACTGTGTCACAGTTGTAAGTGAAAATTGTCTTTAGATTTCTGTTTGCTAGCTAGACCAAGCAACCTTCCTTATTTTCACTGTAGCAAGTAACCACTGAAGTGTCCTATAAAGGTAGTTAAAGTGTATAATTGTATTTAAAAAAAGAAGAAAAAAAAAACATTAAAAAAATGTGTAACGCAAAACATACCCTGTTGAAATTTGACACAATGATGACTCCCTAAATATTCTGGCAACAT